>OMLM01015296.1:18884-56397 GCA_900302695.1 Helostoma temminkii | reverse complement strand
AGTGCTGCGGTGAAGGAAGAGGTGTAGCGTAACGTGACGTGGCTCTACAGCCTGTGGAAAAGCAAGCCAGGTCTTCCACAGTTTTTAAGTTGAACCAACCAGCCTGCAACTAGCACCAAGTTCTTGTTGAATGTAAAGCAGTACTAGACTGCCACCAGCAGGGTGAGTACTTCTAAGAGTAGTTTTACTGGACCATACTTTTACTTAAGTAGATTTGTCAAGAAAAAACGCTACTCTTACTCCGCTACATTGGGCTACACCTTTTCTACACATTAGATATGGATCTACCATACAACAGTGTTGTGTTTTGGTGTTCTTGGCAGTGTGCACAAGTTTGACCGCAGCTCAAAACCAGTTGTTCCAGAGACGGGCAAAATTTGAGTGCAAAATTCAGGCACAGCAAAAACAAGGATCTGCATGGTTTATCAGCATGAACATTTTCAGACAAATTCTGGTGACATGAAGGTTTTTCACTGCCAAAAGGGGTCTATATAAGATGTTAAAGCTCATTTTTATTACAGAAACTAATTACTGTTGAGTAGGTTGTGAATCCCCCCAAGCAATTTAAATCTATAGTAAGACATAAGTTTTAAAGTCACCAAGCAATTATCAAGAAGTACACCATTTGCTTTAGAAAATATAGTAGAAGTAACATAAGATGGAAACTCTAGGGCATCTATAGGGCCCCTTAGGCCTGAGTCCAATCCAGCTTTTTCATTAGCTTCAGTGCTCTGAGTCTTAATTTTAGTGGCAGATGTTTTTAGCCAGCAACCTCTGACAAACCCACTTCATGCTAGTCATGTCAGGAGATGGTTTAAACCAAATTATCACCTTTTCAGGTGGCAACACAGATAAACCTTTTATGTGAACAATGTGAAGACATTAAAAAGCTCTAGCCAAATTACTTCAGTAACAATTGCAAACAAGAGTATATCAGCCCACTCCCTAAGAAAATGTTTTTAAAAAAAGACTGAATAAAATTTCATTGTTTTTACTCTGAAATTAATAATTCATACTTTATTGATCCCCTTGGGAAAAGTGTTCATTGTCTTGTCCAAGGAACCTCAGCATGTAGCCACACGAGGACCGGGAAACAAACCTGCCAACCCTCGAAAGTTGACTGCCCTACCAATTGAGCTAATGTTGACAAACAGGACAGACAGGAGGTTGGAGAAAATTCTGGTTGCATTTATTAATGAAAAGGCATCAGAGGAAGCACTTGAGTTCTACTTTCAGCTGGAGGAGACAAATATGAAGTTGGAGCTCAGTTCTGAGTTGAGTCCACATTTTAGATGTTTTTTAAACTTTATCTGACATGGTTATGGTTTTTCAAGTACAGTTTGTTGGATGTTACTTTCAGCTGAGGGAAGCCAACTGGAGATTATAGCTCATTTCTGAAATAACCTACTCCTCCATTTTCAGGGGTGATCTACAACTTTAGCTTTCATGAGAATGAGCGACCTTGCCTGCAGAGGCACATGGGGTCATATTTTTGTCTGCAGGACACCAATGGCAGAATGGACAGAATTGAGACCAAGAGACTCCCCATACAATTTTGTATACGTCTGTCAATTTACAGCTTTGAAAGTCTCATATGGAGTCTATAGGTGACTGACAGACAAACTGAAAAGGGGCTAAATTAATATGGATGTGCAACTGCACACCAACAGTTACTGCACAAAGGCAACAGTTACTGCACCTCCATAGAGACTCCATCCTAACTCATTTGAGGACTCATTTACAGAGGACTATAGATGGAAAATGGAAGTGACAGACTGAGCAACAATCCTAGCATTTAAGATTCAAAACCCTGTTTGGCACAGCAGAGGAAGAAAGCGGGACTGTGACATAATGTATAGAGCGTATAATGGACATTAGCCTAATGACACTAACATTTGATCATTAGTCACAATGGCAAAGCACAACCTTTTCATAACAGCAGCTTTCTTGGTCATCCTTTCAGGGATTTTCACTATACAAAAAAATAGCCTAGTTCATTTTTTGCACCAGTTAACCCATTTAAGAGGTTTCATTGATGTGTGAACTCCTGTCAAATGAATTTCCTGATGATTTGTTACTTTTTAGACACACACATCAGACACCTCCCGCTGTCAATCAGTGGTCTTTTCCTCAATGCACAGTCATTGCTCACTTCCTCTGCCGTGTCAAACAAACTACCGAAACAATGGTGAATAATGAGTGGAGAGGTGCACTCTCACCCCCGTCCCCCTCTGCTTTCATGATCCTTAATTGAACAGAAGTGAGACTCATGCCCAGTGGAAACAGCTATAAATTGTGCCCAAATTGTGAAAGAGCTGAATTAATGGGCCCCCATACAGAGTTGGAACTAGGTCATGTCTGATCATTTTACACGTCACCTTGTAAACAGAAGATGAAAAAGGCTACCACACAAGCAATTCATCTTCCCAAGTTGCTGTGCTGTGCATTTTCTCCCCTACTGTAAAGCACGTCTACAGATAATGTCGACAAGGCAATTAGATTTTGTTGTGTCAGAAAGTTCTGTGTGTGATGTGGTTCAAGCTGTACCAGTACAACTGTATTCCTCCGACTGCTCCTGCTGTACACGTTTACTGTGCTTTGAGGGTATTGTGAACGCAACCCGCTGAGATTTTGTCATAGTGTAGTTATGGGAACAATCAGGTTGTTGCTTGTGAACAATTAAATGCAAGATCTGCTTATAAGTATTGCTAAAGTGAAAGCAAAAAGGTTGTAGACATTACATCCTTTGAAATGCTCAATTCATTTCTTTGACTAAAGTGATTTGTTAAGTCTAAAAAGGACCAAGAAAGAGTAAGATATCAATTCTATGTTCCCTGAGTGATTCGTTTTGTCAATGTGAACAATGCAATCCCTGAAATATGTCTAAATTACGAGAAGAGCAGCAAATCTGAGAAGCTAAAGTGGATGAAAGCCTGAACGCACAGGGATTTTGCTGCTGAGATTAATTTATTGTGAGAAATTGGAGCAACATGCGCTTCCATCTCATCAAAATCTGAGTAGGTGGAGAAGTGAGGACCCAACACATCCTGAGTGTTCAGGTGTATTTCTATTCAACACATTATTTTATAGTGTAAAACAAGCATGTCTTAAGGGTGGTACACTTATAGGCATAATCAGTAACCACAGGGAGTAACTGGTTTAAGGTAAACTCAGTGGAAACCAGATGGGATTTTGTTTGTTCACGAGGATGGAAAAGTCATGAAGCAAGCATCTTTGAATGGGTATAATGCAGGGCAGCTACACGTTAAATTATGGGTCCAAGTCCCATTATCTTCACAAAGGCAGCAGGTCGTAGTAAACTGCTGGATAAATGTGAGAGGTATAGGCACTATATTATCACAAACGTTCTGGAGGGCTGCAAGGCCACGGAAAAAGCCCAATGCTTAGCATCATGTGAATAGGGAGATGCAGCAGCACGAAATCTGGAAGTGTTGGAAAAGTGGTATGACCTGTATTCCCAGTTTGACTGCTGGGTACACTTAAGAGATTTTGAATTAGCAGGACATAAAAAAATTTCAAGAGAAATATATAATAGCACAAAAAAAATGCAAGCTTGACGACCCATTTTATGAGCCAAGCTTAGCCAGGCTGTTAACCGACAAGATTTGCTGATGGAACTAATGATGCTACATTCAGGAGTTGTAAAACAGCACTGACATCAAATTCACTTGGGTACCTGCTCATGTGGATAGTTTAGGCAATGGAAAAAACTGACAGACTATGCAGCCAGGTTATTAAAAAATAAATGAATACAGAAATTACATTGTGTGATTGAATCAGAGTATCACTACAATACTGGAACAAGATAGGAAGTAAAAGGTACATGTATTTCATTCAGAGGTATGAGAAGCAAGGGGGATTAGAGGCTATAATAATCAGATTAATAATTATGAATTATGATGCAGCAATACATTTTACATAATAGTAAAACATCCCACTGTATTTTGTGAAGGCTGTCAGTTGAACATGCATAAAGTAAGCTGCAAAAATAAGCTGGAGAAAGTACATAATTTAAATTGGAGTTATGGAAATCAGCTCAAAAAGGCAATAATTATTAGGAGTAGGCTGCAAATATACTGGATGTATACTGGATTGTTGGGGGATAAGTAGAAGGACTTTGTTCGACTTCTTCAGAAGAACTATACTGATCAACAGAATCTGATTTAATGGAAATTGCAGGAAGATATCCATCCATCTAGAGAATGGCAGCAATGCAACTTTTGGGATGCAGACCACCAAAAAACTTAATAGATGAAGAAGCTGGCAGCAGAAGCATTGAGGTGTGGTTATAAATCCAAGGTCCACTCGGTGGAGCAGTGAGAATTACTGCTGCTCTCTCGCTAAGATGTGCACCTGCTCTGCTACCCCGCTCAAAGTCGCACCAGGTTGCTCCACTCGTTATCGCTCAGTGTTAAATTCAGACTGTATCCCACTCCACTGAAATCACACCCAGTCACACAGAAAATTAAAAAACAAAAACAAACTCTACTTCAGCATGTACTTCACTTTTATGCGAAAACTGAAGAAAATGACTTGAAACGGTCAATTTGGTGAGCTTGAGGCTCATGTGAGCAGTACCAAAGCAAAACTGGAGCAGAACATAGTTTAGCCCTATTACTTGCTAGCATGAGGTAAAAGAAAAGCATTGGCCAATTTATTTGACGGCTGGGTGAATACCAGCTGGTTTACAGGGAGCTTCAGGGGTATGCATCTAGCTAGCTCATTTGGTGTAGATGATGACGCAGGCAGCATGCTGTTATCTTAACACATGGTTGCTTAGGGTCCTGAGCACCAGCTTAGCTTGACCAGTGGCTGGTGACAGACATAATGGAACTCAGACTATCATGGAGTGTGTTGGGTGAGTGGTTGCAGTTGCAGAGAGTGGTAATTTTACTCTCCAGGCTTCCTTCACTCTCAGTTTTTGTGTATTTCATTCAGAGAGGTTGCTATGTAGTGGTTATTGGTGGAATCTGACTGTGGTTGAACTAATGAAACAAAAATATGTCCCAGTAGCCTTAGTGTAGCTTAGTATCCATTTTAAAAATCCCACAGTTTGTGTAATGCTGTGACTACCAGATATGTAAATTGTATTTGCAATTCTGGGAACTTGCTCTTCTTGAATTATTAAAAACTCTTGTCATGCACACTTGCACGCCTTTACCATAGGATTAAGCTGAGAACCTGTCAGCATACATCTCCTCAGTTCAAATGGGCAGTACACATCTGGCTCCATGGTGGAAAAAAAGGGCAGAAGAACCCACTTCTGAAGCAAACAAAACAATAAAAACTCACTGCCCTCTGCTAAAATCCATGTTGACAATCCTCAGTACATGTGTTGATAAAAACATTTGCAGAAACATCATGAATTTACAGCAAAATTAATTGTTCCTGTAATCAGTGTTTTGGCTTAGAAGCCAGTGGCTCAAAAGTCTTGGGGCTGTCATGACCACAGACTAACCAGCAAGACTATAAAATCAGCAGCCTTGACAGAGGTAAAGAAAAGAGAACCTGCGGTGTCTACTATTATACGTTTAAGCCTTCAATTTCCATACCTGCACACCACCCACATGAATGATAATGTACCATCGTTTCCTGTTCAATGTGCAAAATGAGTGTGAGCTCAGAGTAAAAGATGCAGCCATCACGACAAAGCAGAATCTGTGCTGTGGAATTAATGGATATGTGTCACATTAGCTTGACCTCACAGGATGCTCTAAAAATCCCATTTGTAGGATGTTTGCTTGGTCAAAGAATGCACATTGTGGCACATTTTTTAGCCCACAAAAAAAAGTTAAAGTAAGTTACTGGGACTTCCCTTGTACAAGTTTGTGGCTGATGTGGCAACTTGTTGGAACAGTATACTATATGTCGGAAAGGCTTCTTGAGCATCAACCAGTCCTCCACATCACCTACCTTGCCCTCTAAGGTTGAAAGAAATGAGACCCCTGAGCTGTAGCAGTCTGATGCAACAGTCACAGAATGAGTGGTGAAGGCTCTAAAGCCACTTACGGCAGCACCACATGTTATGAGGAGAGAACTTCCAAACTCAGTGCTAATTGGATCTTTTCATGGACCACTGTGGTTGCCCCCAGCAATTCCACACTGATACAGGAGCTCAAATCAGCCGCACATGGCAACCTGAACTTAAGGTATGTTTATTTATTAATATATTCCACTATTAAGTGTGTTAAAGGATTACAATATTGTTTACATCAATAAATAAATAACGAGCAGCAGTCTCGTGAGGCTTGCAGCGGGCGAACAAGTACTTGAGTGAGCTGTGGAAATTCTCACTAATCCACTTTTAAGTGTGTTAAAGGATAAGTGCTACACTTGCACTTAATATTGTTTACATTAATAAATAAATTATAAAAGTCACATCTTTTGGTGCCAAAGTTGATGGTTTTGTTGTAGTGTGAAATACAATTTGAGTTTGGCGCTGACAATACCAAGAGTAGCGGTCTCGTGAGGCTTGCAGCGGGCGAACAGGTAGTTGAGTAAGGAGTGGAAATTTTCACTGATCCCCTTACCTCATGGGTTTTGTTAAGGACAATTTGTATGCATCATCATGAACCCCATTCTGTCTGAGGAGCACCATGAGGACACAAACCTAGAAAACAGATACTCTGGAGCCAGCAAACGAACCTACCTGTAAGCTACTGCAGACCTATGAAAAACGTTATTACTGCTGCTTTTCTCAGCAGCAATAACATTTTAAATCAAAATTCAAACCAGGTGTTTTCTCTTCTTAATCTACTTAAATGTGACCATATGAGAAAGCTACAACTAAGAAGGAAGTGGCTGTCAGAAAACCAACCTAAACATGTAAAACAGCCACTTCTCTTGGAAATAAAATTGACACTAGATGTTTAATTTGAAGCATACAAGTATCCAGAGGAAGACAGTGGTTCCAACACTACCCTACTGTAGCATGTTGACTATTTAAGGACCCCCACACAACTGCAGAGCTGAAATATTTTAGAAATGTATTTGCACCAAGAGACTCTGGGTTCACATCATGGCCCAGTAAGTGGCAGGAGGGTAGCATTACCATTAGCATTAGCATAGCTAGACAAGGAACAATGAGAGTGTTAGCAGGTTCTCCACATGGGCAGGTAATTGACAGGTTGGTAACTTTAGCTTCAATTTAACAGGGTTACAACATGGACAAATTAGCGTTTTTTAAGGAACATAATTTGAAGACCACCAGGTTAATATGATTAGGTAAGTCAAAGGTAGCATGCTAGTTCAATGGCAGGGCATTGGCATATAGCAGACAGTTAGCTTTAGCATATAAGCATGATAATAGGTAAACATGAGGCAAAATTACTAACCTGCCAGCAGGGCAAAGTCCAAACAGAAAACAGGTACAAAAGAAGTGAGGTCCAGCACAAAGCAATGACAAGTTTAGCATGAAAACAGGTGTGGAGAGTTCTGCTGAGTAAAGTAAAGACTTTCATTATCAATCTAGCCAAGCAAGTGTTTGTGATTGGCTTCCTTATATACCCTGGCTGACTATAGGTGGGTGGGTGGGCGGAGTCGGGAGGGATGGGCCAGGTAGAAGTGAAGAGAAAATAAAAGTGTGGGAGGAGCTGAATGGGTGACCAGGCATGGCAAAATGAGGAGAGACAAGGAGTTCTTTTTGAGACCTAATCATGTTTTCTTTGTTGCCACAACTATAGCATCAGTCCCAAAAAAGTTGGGACGCTGCATAAAAACTACATAAATCTCCAGAATCTGGAGAAATCTCACAAGGAACAAGGCCAAAATGCAATACTGGATACAAATCCTCCGGACTAAAAAGAAGGGGGATCTTAGGGGTGCATTAATGCTGAAAGATTTATCCAGGTTATAAAACAGCATAAGCTCCCATCCAGGCAACAGCTTTTTCAGGGGTATTTTAGCAGGACAATGCTAAACCACATACTGCATCTATGACAACAGCATGGGTTTGAAATAGAGGAGTCCTGTGCTGAACTGGCCTGTCTGCAGTCCAGACCTTTCACCAATTGAAAGTATTTGACAAAATACAACAAATAAGAAGTTAGAAGTTACAGTTAAAATTTTATAACAAGTAACAATAAGACAACAGTTTCCAGATGTTTGTTGGCTGTTGTTAAAAGAAGAAGAGTGGGTAGAAGAAGGTGGTAAACATAGCTCTGTCCCAACTTCTTTGAGAGTGTTGCTGTTATGAATTTTAAAATATATTTTTTTAAGATGACACTTTTTCTCAGTTTAAACTTTTGATCGGTGTGCTATGTTCTATTGTGAATAAAACATGGGTTTGTGAGACTTGCAAATCATTTTATTGTTTTTACTGTGTTTATGTAGATTTGACCCAGCAACTTTTTTGGATCAGGGGTTGTACAAGAAATAAGGAAATGTACTGTATTTAGTTAACCTTCTGCACTGTTATTTTCAGTTCAAAAGAAAAGTGTTGGTTATTTGGAGGATAAAATAAATGTAGGTTGCAGAATAAAATATTTATTTTTAAAGAAGAGTTTCCAAACTGAACTGGGAGATGGGTGTCAATATTGAGCTCTAGGGTTAATAATTAAATTGTCTACACAGACCACATGTTGGCTCAATACATGCAAATCCATATCCTGAAGAGTGTTTTGTACTTCATGTTTATTTCCCTGTATTTTACACAAGGAATCACAGTGACTGTATTGACCAGTATGGGTCATCTACAGTCTGTACAGTACCTTAACAGTGCAGACACACATGGAGCTACTACTCTACTGAGGGGCTAGCACAAGTGCCTTACTGTCAGTGACTAAATAATGATAGATCTGCTTCCCATTATGTTTGTGTCTGTAATATTGTCAGGAGTTACCGCAGTTAACCAGTTAACCTTAGATAAACCACCTCAAGCAGACCTGTCGCCTTCCATGCAAACAAAAAGGAACATTTTTACATATAACCCACCCAGGGCGGTATGCTTAGACCAGTGTTTCTGAATACATTAACAATGTTGGAGAAACGAGGACATTATTAATTCCAAGAACCAGATTACAGTACAAATGCAAAACAACAATCCTTTTATGAAGCTACAGTGGGTAAAGGCCAAGCAATACAGTACGTAATCATACACACGGCGGGAAACGCAGGCTGCTGGTGTGAGGGAAAGGGCAGGCGACATTGTAAACAACCAGCATTATAATAATTTGTTCCCTTTTTTTTAAATTCATTTCATAACCTTTATAGAGTTTCAGTTTTTGTTTGAGTTTTGTGTGAATATAAATGAACTAGTACAGTCTTATTTTAGTTTAGATTCTGCAGATGCTTGCAGACATAAAGAATGCCAAGCAAACCAGCACAACAACATATTTGACACAAACTGTTGACACTCTTGTTTAACAGGATTAGTATATGCGATGGCTGCTCCTAATACCGCGCAGCAAAGTTATAATCCACCTGTACTGCACACTTTTGTTTTGATTTATATTTAGTAACTTCTGTAGTTCATGTTGAACATTAATTTATTGTACATTATATATTAAATGAGCACATTCATTTCATTTTGTTTATTCAGTTTATTTAATAAGAAGACAATACATAGCGCGCATATTTAGTTAATTTTTGTAGAGTCATACTTTGGTTTAATTATTTTAGCTTAAGATTAATTAGCGTTTCTTAAGTTACCAGTGCTAATGGTACAACCACGGGCTTCTGCAGTTGGAGGAACGCCTGGTTCAGTGGAAGGATGTGCTCCAGGAAGCACAACAGTTAAATACAGGAAGTTGTTAATCAGACTGCACCAAGAGTCTGCTTTTTTCAAGGGGGGGATTGTAATATTTCTTTGGGAATTTTGATTATTTTTTTTAGGTATCTGATAAGGTTGTTTTGCATGATTAATTCATAATTTGCATCGGTTAGACTTAATGTTATATTTTGTTCTTTATAAAATTGATAGTGAGTTTTTGTCTGTCAGTAATTCCCCTGTGTGTCTTAAATGGTCTGATCAGCCATTAGCCATTAGTTTGTTTGAGTTAATATGTATTCTTATAGATAATTTGGTTTGAGTTTAGTTTGTTTTTGTTGACCTATTTTTATGGTCCAAATATATACATTTTTTTATAACTTGTTCTTTTCATATTTTTGGGTAAAGAAAACCCTCTTTTGGTTAAAACCAACTGTTTTCCTCTGCCTGTTTTGTGTGGTCCCTCACATTTGGTGGCAGTGGTGGGATTTGAACCCACGCCTCATTCCTCTCGGCATAATCTAAAAACAATGACCATGTGGTATTCTGAACTTCAGTTTTTGCACTTTTGTTTTATTGTTGTTAATTTTAAATGTATAAATAATGAGTCAAAAGGTCAAAAAATGTCATCTCATTTAGAAAAGTATCCAGAGCTCTTGTTGTGGCACTCCAAAATTGTGGTCAGGTCCATTCTGTTTGCTTTAGTTATCCTTGGGGCATCTAGAATGTAACTCAGGTCCACCAGTGGCAAACTGAACTGACTGCAGATAGCGTAGAAGGACACACACTTGTGTGTAAATCCCATGATTCATGCATGTCAGGACAAAACACAAGCTATGAATTCCAAGGAACTCTCTCTAGTGTGTTCACCTTTCAGCATGACAATGAAGCCAAGACAACACTGGAGTGACTTCAGGAGTCTCTGTCTGTCATTGAAAATTCCAGCAACTTCCCAGACTTAAATCCCACAGAACATCTGAACATTCCAGTGTTGTGCATCCACTGAACAGCAAGTGTTTTCAGCAGTTGCCTGAAAATGTTTGGAGATAATATTAATGTTGCTATACTTGAGTATACTTGATTTGTAAATAGTAAAGTTTTTGCTAACCCCCATAATAACTACACACAGTCCATGAGATTTTTCCTGTCCAGGTGCTAGATGAGAAACAAACATATGTGAAATGTCTGCGGTTGAATTCACACAAATTGAGGCTAAGATGCATCCATGCAAGCTGAATGTTTCTTTTTTGCAATATGCAGTTTAAGCTTAAAATGCCAAGTTGGAACAGCACCATCACTCAACAACAACCTAGCTGAAAATCTTGCTGCATATTAATGCAGGTTGTAAAGTCCCAGGAACAAATCAAAACATTTCTTGAGGTCTGTTGGGCCTGTAACCGTATCCACTGTTCATTTATGGTTCTGGCTTTGGGCGAAGTTAGCATTAAAAGTAAAATATCCTTCACAGCCGAGGAAAAATAACCTTTCTGGGAGATATAATGTCTGGTGCATGAACACTCCATGTGGCATCTACATTGAGAAAGTGGGCAGGGAGGTGTACTTAGTGGGTGTAGAAGCCCAACACCAATGGCCAGTTATGGATTTCAACACAACTTGACATCAATGATGCAGCATTTAAAAAAAAACTGAGAACTGTCCAGACATAAAACCTGAGCATTTCACTATCAGCTAGAATGGAAACAGGTTCACCCCTCCTCAGACCTTTGGGGCTCTGACTATGAGAAACATACTTTCACAAAAGTATATATGAAACATCAGAGCATAAAATGCATCTGGCCCTTTTAATGTTTCCTGGTAAAGTATTTTGAAAAACTGTATGGCTCATAGCAAATTGGACCTCTTTCTTGTTAGTTCGAAACAGAATTTTCATCAACAACCTTGGTATGGTTACTCACATGGGGGTTTTAGATTCAGGAATAAACAAAAAGGAATTTTGATATAGAAAAGGAAATTTTGATATAGAAAAGGCAGAATACCATTTGTGCAGTACACAGTGCATGTACCACTGTCAAACTATAGGAAGCAAGTTGAAAATTTTGTGAAGTGGCTTTATTTTAAGCTTTATTTTTGCATTTTAAGCTTTTATTTTGTATTCAGTCAGATTAACAGATTAGCATTACAAAATAAAAGGATTTTTAGGATGAGAATAAACAAAGTGACTGACGAATGCTGGCTACAGGCTGCTGCTCCTGTCTGTTGCTCTTAAAGGGGAACTTTAAGACAGTGTGTTTGGATATTTAACAGCTGACAGACTGGTTGGAAGTTGAGATGAGGGGCTTGGTGTAGCTTGTCAAGGCCTTTGTCCAAGCACCTTTTCAGCTGCACTAGCAGCAGCAAAAAGTATAGAGAAATAGAAGTAAGATAAGGCATAATGAAAGCATGACTTAAATATGATGGTGTATAACAGCTACAATATACTTCACTGGAAATTAAGTTGTTAATTAGATGAAACAGCTTTGTGTAAAAGTGCAACTCTAAGTGATTGGTAATCCTCACATTTTCACCAGTGTTGTTAAGGGCTTGTGTTGACAAAAAGCCAAATGTATAAGTGTAAACTGTGTGTTTAAGGATGAAGAAACACATGAACACATGAAGAAACCATGTATGCCAGAGATGCACACATGTTGCTGACAGGGAATTGAATTTGCATTTTTGAGCCTAAACGGCTTTACACTGATTTTGTGCGTCACATCTCCACACAAACTCACCACAGACTGGGCATAATCTGTCACTGCTCATCTTTTTGTGCTGATGTTGGCACAGGCAGTCATTGCCAAAACAGCTTTTCAACTTTTCATTCTGATTGCACTGCTGTGTGTATTGGCTTATGGTGGGTCTGACCAACCAGAAAGAAGAAATACAGACACTGTACACACACTGTCAGTATTAAACTAATAGTCACTGTGCTGCTGTAGGAAAGATGAGTTTAAAAAGTAATAAACATTTTGCAAGAAAAGTAATATTTTGAAAATATTTCTTGTCACATTTGGATTTCTTAAAAAAATACCTTGTTTTGTTGTTGAACATGCAGAATTTCAATCCTACATCCACACGCTGTGTTTTCCATGTTCTTGGCAGTTTGTACACCTAAGCTCACTTACATCAGCAAACAGGAGGAGAGGAAGGATGGCAGCTCAAAACCAGTTGTTCCAGAGACAGGCTCTGAGCGCAAAATTTCAGCCAGGTAAAAAATAAGAAATAAATGTTTTTTCAGCCTAAACATTTACACTTAAAAAAAAATCCACAAGGGGTATAATATGAAACCTTTAATCTTAATTAAATAATTAAACACTAAGTTTTTTCTTCAAGGAAATGTTATACGACAGCACATGTTGTCCTATCACACTAATCCGTGCTCGGACAATAATCCGTTTTGATTAAATAATTACCATCTCTTCTGCTGTACTGAGAGCTGAAAGGAGATTATGTCCCCTGCCATAACACCAGTTCTCTGGTGATGCCATGCTGTGGCGAATTTCAGCCTTGTGTGGTCTTGGAAATGGAAACACGATTTTAGATGATGTTTACAAATCCAAACAAAACTAAATTATTCTGAGAAAGCCTGTGTGATGTTCAGCCAGCTGAATTATATACACAACAAAAGAGAAATAGTGTCAATATACATTAGTGAAAAACACAGCGTGTGTGTTTTCACGTCAGCACCTACGCTGATTTTGTCTACTATTATGAAGCACTTTAACATGTGCACTCTCAAAAATAAACACACATGAAAACAAATCCACATACTTTACATCAGAAGTTGAACCCATTGTCCTTAAGTCTTCTGAAAAATTGACTGTCCTGCAAACCACCAAGACAGCCTGTGTATGTTAGGAGAACCTGCTTATTATAGAACTTATAAAATAGTTGTCAGTAGTTGAAATAAACAGGGGACAGGGGCAGGAATCGTGACAGTAGTCATACTGTATCATAGTAGCTGGTAAGAATTGAATTCACAATATTCAGTAGGGGGCACAATGATATGCATTACTCCTACCCACCTGATAAGTAAAAGATTTTTTTTTTAGAATTTTTAGAATGTGTGCAGCTCATACTTCAGACCAGACATGCACCCTGTTTTAAAGTACAAGATGCATGTCAGGAGGAGGAAATTAAATATATAATGAGACACATAATCTTACAGTGAAACAGTACTTGTATTGGTGTTTTGCCACTTTATCCGACTGCTGAAATATACACAGGGATCTATAAAATTAGAATAAAGTGCTTATTTAATTTTGATTACTAATGATTGGTGAACTATTACTTGTATTTTTATTTGAGGCATTAAGCTATTTGATCAATTAATCTTGTCATGTAACCTAGGCCTACTTCATTTTAAGTCTGTTTCAGTAGGTTCAATATGTTTCTATTCCGTCATCAGCTGCGGCACTAAATGCATGTGATGTCATCCACACAGTTGTTGTGGGTCTGCAACACCCCAAACACGCCCTTAAGATAATAAACAGAGACTACAACCACGTCTCTATCTCTTGATCTGATAGATCAAGATAAATCATAATAAATAATCTAATAAACAAGGGCATGTTTGCCAATTTAAAATGTTCATACACCTTTTAAGCCCTTCCCTCACTTGGCCTATCAGATCACAACCTAATACATCTGGTACCAGCATACAAAACAATAGTGAAACAGCAGCCTGTCATCAAGAGGCATCAAAAGATTTGGTTTAGGGAGGCTGAGGAAGGAGTGCTTCAGCATTACTAACTGGGACCTTTTAATGGAGGATTATGGTGATGACACTGAATGCCTCACTCACTGCATCACAGGCTACATCCACATCTGTGAGGTCAGTGTTGTACCATCTAAAAAAGACCATACTTTCCCCAACTATAAGCCATGGATAAACAAGGGCATTAACAGTCTCTTCAATGAGAAGAAAGTGGCATTCATGGAAAGAGACAGAAGAACTCCAAATCCTGAAGAAGGAACTGAGGAAGGCCAAACAGATGTACAGAACTGAGCATAACATGAGGTAGGATAACATCAAAGAAGTGTGGAACGGGATGAACAATAACTGGCCACAAGAAAAAAACCACTGTTGAGACCTAGAGTTTGCTAATGAGCAAAACCGGTTTGAAATTTGATAACACCTCTGATGGTTACTTTGGGTCAACATACACTATCCCTCTCCTCTCCAACACTTAAACTGAAGTTCACATATTATCCTTCCTCCCTATAACGCCTCTGCCACTTAAGCCCCTTAAAGCCCCTAAACACTCCGGACTATCTCCGGGCAATGAGGTCTGGGCTTTATTCAGAGTTGCGTTTTGTGTTCACCTGGACATAGTCCCTTTGAAATGCATTCACACATGAGGGAAATAATCTGGGTGATTTGGGCAAGGTGTGGTCTCTAGGAGGAGTGTGCGGGACACAGGATGTGACGTTTAAAGTATGCTGTGGAATTAGTTTTGTTTACAAAACACTGAAGATGGTGGAGGAGACTCACTCCTTTGTAATGATGTTGTTGATAACAATCAGCATTATCGACGAAAGAGTGGAAAGCAACACCGGAGAAGGACAGCCACAGCGATTTGGGTCTGTGTCCAGCAGCAACGGTTACATAGCAACATAGAAGGCTATGTGGAAACATTAAAGATTGAACAGGAAAATGGTATGCAATGGAAATGGCATTTTCACATGTTCTGGTGTACTTTTGAGTATGTTTTACATGTGGTGAAAAATTACATGTTGGTGAAAACCATGTATCTGCGTATGAGACTGGCCATTGTTATTTGGAGCAAATATAGAACAAAAAGCTACCTGTTTGGTGTTGGACTGTCCACTGCATGTTTCCTTGTGCACAAAATTACATCTGTTCTAAAGGATATATGCATATAAAGGACAACTTACTCTAGAGTCAAACCCTCTAAGGTTAATGGATGCCCCGACGCCTCCAAACCGGTTTTTAAATCGCAGTTTAAGACAATGTAGTGGCCAGACGAAGCCCCGTCTATAGCTCAGCTTTCAACTTGTGTTGAAATCTGAGCTAAATATAATAAATAAAATAAAATGGTGTTGATAAACCAAGAAAAACAAGTAAGTAATAAGTAAGTAAGCAACACAGGCGCATATGGTGATGCATTTTCCCTAATATCTTTTTAATTTTTTGCTACAAAAAAACTGTAAAAAAACATTTCCCAAGAGTGCTATAGATGGTGATGGTACTAGCAAGCACAGAAAATAACAGGAAGAAACAATGATGCCAAACACTGGCATGGTAGTTTAAAAAAGTAAAAAAGTAGTCAAAAATGGCGACATCTAGATCCCAGATGGTTTATTTGCTTGCCGAAAGAGGGAGCATCTGCAGAAGACCATAGAAGGATTTGCAGAGCAAGGTAAGAGCTACGTATGCAGGAGCTATCAACGGAAGCCCCATTCCCGTTGTTGCACCTAGGGATGATGCAGCACCTTATTACAACCAGAAAGGATGGTACTCCATTGTAATTTAAGAAGTATTATTATTGCTTGTGCAGGTATTTGCTTAGTTACTATTCTTGCCAAATTGTAACCTGTTATTTTAAACTTCATTAACTATCTCCTGAATTCTGTTATTCAGCTTCATAACTAAAATTTATATATAAATTTTAATTTTAAATAAAGTTTTTTTGTGGACTGATCCCTTTGAGGCACCAAGGGTCCAGAGTTCAGTGTCCTGCCCAAGGACACTTTAACATGTGGCCGAAAATCAGGAGTCAAACCACCAACCTGGGGGTTTCACAGATCACTGCCTGACCAACTGATCCAGCATCACCCAAAAGATATGGCAGCAGTGGGATTTTAATCCACGTCCCCAAAGTGACTGGAGTCTTAATACAGCACCTTAGACTGTGACATAGGAATTAGCAAAACAAAACAAATACTTAAATAAGAATTACATGTATTCTGTTTTACATTTCTTGGCTGCATGCAAACTACACTTTGAAGAACAAATTCATATCTTGTAAATGCATATTAGATCTGTGTAGGTCGATTGTGCATCTTTTTCCATCAGTAGTTTGTAAAATAACTAACAAATCTGTGTATTTAAATTTTTCTCAAAGGGGTCCATGATCATTGATGGTGTGGAGGTGCCTCTCCATGTCAATGGAGATGCAGCCTACCCTCTGAATAAGTGGCTTATGGAAGGGTTCACTTATCACCATTATCTGAATCCCAAACAGAAGACTTTCAGCTACCATTTAAGCTCTGCTCGCATGGTGGTTGATAATGGATTTGGACATTTAAAAGGTCGTTGGAGGTGCCTTGCCAAGCGGAATGATGTAGACATCTCTATAATGGCTGACATTGCAGCTACATGCTGCATATTGCATAATATATGTCAGATTCACAAAGAGAAGTTTTTGGCTGAGTGGAATATTGATGCTGAGGCTGATGCCCCACATGAGCCTGATACAGTCTTTCACGCTCCCTGGACAGGTAGCATACAGATACGTGAAGCAGTCATGCGTATACCTTAACAAATTGCTATGAAAGATCCCTTCAGCTTCAGTGTATACAGTCTACACTATTTGTGTTGTTTAGCAATACATGTCTGTACACATGATTTACACACAAAGCTAATTTCTACTGGTTATGTTTCGTGCGTCAGTATTTATTGTTATCAAAATACAAAAAAGAAATGTGCCTCATTATCCAAAATATACATATAATATATATAAAATAAAGTCCAAAATGCTTTTAGCTAATAATATTATTGGAAAATCTTCAGTAGTGCCAAAGCTTTGTTAACAACACCCAAACAGTATGAAATTGCATGAATCTTTAGGAAAAAAAATAAAAATAAATTAAAAGCAGAGAAGTCATGTCCTGCAGAATGTTCATTTCCTGTGCCTTCTCTGCCCGTGCCTCTCTCCAAATGCCGCCTGTAAATTCCAGCTGCTCCAACACGCATGGTTGCTCTCACTTATTGAGGTTCTTGTCCATTTCAGTGGCCAGGGCCCACATTTCTTCAGTTATCTTTTTTGACCAAGTCTGGTTCTGCCTTTTCTTTTTTGTAAGAGAACGACATAAGGACTCTGAACAATAACAGCAATAGATGGCATTAGATGGCATTAATAATACAGTACAAGTTGGCATTAACCAATTGTTAATACTTCTGTCATGCTATGTATCATGCAAGCAGCAAGACAAGCAGAAAAGCAAGATAGAAAATATAATCTTACCTGCATTTAGGATTGAGTCATTCAACAACATATCAGCTACTGCTTTTATTGTCGCTTTCCAGCATTTTAGGGCAACTCAAGGCTGTAAGGGTCTTGGGCCTACTGGATGTGGATGTGTGCATCTTCATGTTCCCGACCAAACCGCAGGGTTAGTCGAGTGATTCAGTCCCCATATAGCGTTGCACAACATAAAGTAGCTCCACATTACGGTAATTTCCACATTTCCACTCCGGCTACTGTGGTCAACAACCTGGTGTTAGTGCTTTTTAAGCTCCTTTAGTTTGTTGTTGACTTGGGTCTTGGTTTGAATTATGCTATAGTCCTTTACTGTCAGCAGTTATGCATCAATGATGTACACCCAACGCACAGCATCTCTGCCACCATTCCCACTATCTGATCCAGCATCCCTAACACAACTTAAGCTGCTTTCACACAGGCTCTTGTTAGTATCTCCAGCCTTGCACTTGCACATACAGCACCTACCCAGACGTAGTCCGTTTGAAATGTGATCTTACATCGGGGGAAATAATCTGTTTGATATGGGCGAGGGAGTATCTCTGTGTAGAGCGCGCAGGAGGCACAATGTGACAAAAGCACACTGCACAAATCAGCTGTGTTTTGTGTACAGCACATTGAAGCAGAGCCAATCACATGATTAGAAACTAACGATTTTTCAGCACCTCTTCAACCACTCCCTGAGGCAAAAAAAAACCAAACAAAAATCAAGTGTCCGCCTTCCTTCCCGTATTGTACTAGTACATCACAAACTACTTCACCGAGCAGCTACAATTTGTTCACTTAGACGGCTGTGTGTCTGAGGTGTTGATGAGCAGCACAGGTGCACCTCAAGGAACTGTACTGGCACCATTCTTGTTTACACTCCACACCTCTGGTTTCCACTACGTCCACAACTCAGGAACTTGACAACTACAAAAGTTTTTTGACAAGTGTTCAGTAGTTGGCTGCATCGATAATGATATCAATGAGGAGTACAGACATCTGATAGACAGCTTTGTTGAGTGGTGCAGTAGTAACTGCTCTACATCAGTAAAACCAAAGAACTGGTAGTGGACTTCAGAAAGAGTGGAAGACCCCAGTCCCACTCACCATCATGTAGAGATAGAGTAGTCATACAAATATCACGGAGTCCACATCAACAACAAACTGGACTGGTCAAACAACATAGATCTCCTACACAAGAAGGGACAGAGAGAAGTTCTCTTCTATCAGTCTATTACTTTTTTCCCCACGTTGCTGTTGTCTGGGTTTTGCAAAATGGTGAAGTGTTTATTCAAACAATAGTGAGACAGAGTACAACCAGAAACACAGTAAAGACACACAGACCAAGAGATACAAAGAGGAGGACAGGTTTCAACAGAGAGGCAAAGTGACTAACTACAAGGCTGGTGAGAAACAGGGAAAAACCTAAGATTCTTTTTAAAACTGCATGACATGAGGTGAGGAAAAACTAGGCGACAAACAAGGTGTACAACAAAACTTGCACACAGCAAAATGGCTATGCAACTGGGAATAACAAAAAACAAACTCTGTAGCAGTCTAGGAGATAACATGAGGGAAACATGGAGCAAGAAACGGAACTAATAGCAGTCTGGGAACATGAAGTGAGAAACAGAGTAGGACTGTGGGAGAGAAGAATAAATACAAAGTTCCTGATGAGTTAAGACACCGCACCTGATAATTACATGGGGTTGAGTGGAGCCGGAGAAGGTTTGTCCAAGAAGGGCAGAGCATGACCAGACAGGTGGTTGAATGCAGGAAGCTGGATTGGCGAGTGAGCACGGGAACCAGAGACTGGGATGTCGGACAGTTGAATGGTTGCAGGAAACAGGTTCTGGGAATGCTGAGCAGGTGAGGAGATTGGAACCAGGAATAGGGCAGGTAAGGAAGCAGAAACTAGGAAGAGAGAAGGTGAGGTAAGGCAGGAACCAGGAGTGGGGCAGATGATTGATAGCAGGAACCAGAAGCGGGGCAGGTGATTGATAGCAGAAACCAGGAGCGGGGCAGGTGATTGATAGCAGAAACCAGGAGCGGGGCAGGTGATTGATAGCAGAACCCAGGAGTGGGGCAGGTGAGTGCAGGCAGGAACCAGGAGTGGGGCAGGAGAGTGCAGGAACCAGAAGTTGATTAAATCTTTGGGAGCCAGACAGAAGTAAAATTGATGTGGTAAAGGCAGGATTAAATAATCTGTTGAGTGATTCTGCAGGAAGCCAGACAGGGATCAGGATTTCAGTGGAGGAGATGGGTGTGAAGGTTGTTTGGTGAATGGTGAGATGGTGGGGTCCTGGGTTAATAGCATGTGTAGTTCATAGACTAGAGTGATATGAGCAGGGACAGGGCAAAAGACGCAGATATGCAAATACAGAGCCAGCTCAGGATTAGGTGTGGCATCAGGTATATAGCCAGTGGGGGTACAAAAAAGGATCAGCGTCCAAAAAAAAAATCGTTCAGACTCTCCAAAAACAAAAACCTAACCAAAGTAATAAAGCAACTTACCAAACAGAGAGTAGGTGTCATAGCAGGTCCAAAAAAGGTTAGAGAAAGCAGCTCGCATGGGGCAGAAGGTAACAACCAGTAGTTTAGTGCAACAGACTGATTCACAGTGCTTATAAGGAAGATAAAACAGGTGTGACAAATCAGGATGATTAACAGAAGAGTGAGCACAGAGAGAGAGAAAGCAGGAAAGTGACCATAAAAGGAATAATTAAACCAGAGAGGGAGAAGAAAACAGGTGATTGTGATAACACTAAATTGCAGAGTGAGTTAGCAGAGAAGAAGTGAACAGGTGTGCGTGGTGTGGCTGATTAGTGAGTAAGTGACTGAGTGTGTGTATACGTGCCAAGGAGACAGAGCAGGGGTGTGGTCAGGAGCGTGGAGTGAAAGTAAATGTGTATGTATGAGAGTGCGGCTGAAACAAGAATATATGTGAGTGTGTCAGGAAAAAGACTGAGGGGGGCGAGGTCAGGTGGCTCAGAGATTGGGCAAAGAACACATGGTAAAAACGGAAATGTAAAGGTGACAAGGACAGGGACAAAGGGTAAATGAGACTTGGGCATGTACTCAGAACCAAGTGTATGTGTGGCTTCATAAGGCTGATGAAAAGAATGAATATGTAAATTTGTGTGCAAAGGAAAATTGCTTTAGTCAGAGAGTTTCAGACTTTTAACCTTCTTGTTTTTGGTTTGGTAAAACTGAATTGGTACTCTCTGTTATAAACATTGTAAATGCAACTGCCATTTTGTAAATAAATAAAACATAAATACAATTTCCCTTATCACTTAATGTGTCTCAAGCCTATTCATGTTGTACTCAGAGGAGCACCTTGCCAGCAGGCAAGGCAGGCAACTGCTTGGGGCCCCAGGCCAAATGGGAGCCCTGATGACTTTGTGAAGACAACAGGAGACCTGACCCACGCCTAAGGGCCCACCTCTCACTAACTTCAGCAAATGATTCAGTGTAAACAAACAGGTCTAACAGCAACAGCAGAAGCCACTTAAAGAGCACAATGAAGAGTTATCCCTTTGTGAATGGAAAAAAGACATTAAAAAACAGAAAGATGAAAATGCAAAACAGTGGAGATGGGTAACGCTAACACAAATATAGCACTACATACCTCAGTGCTGCTAGTCTAGCATTAATTGTAGAGGAGAGACAGACTTGAGTAATGTTACGTCCACTAGCATCAAATTATTTCTTGTGTTTATTAAACATTAAACATTAACTTAGATAGCAGAGCAGCCTAGTATGTCCAGCTCTGCTGCCATGGCGTGACAGGTAGGATGTACTTTATACCTGCAGTTTGTTAGCTTAACTAGCAGGCAACAGTGTGTTGGTGCAAGTCATTTCCATCTTTTTGTTAGGGTCATTATAACATAGTGGTAATGAATGCTGGTTGGGCCCCAGCAGGCTCCAGTAACACCACTGCTTGTACTGCCTCCCACTGGTCTATAGAAAACTCTAACCATATGTGTACACTGTGCTACTATAACATTTTTTAAAAGTTCTCACTTTCCACAACATCTATGCACAGCCCTAAGGTTAAGGGTTGCAGAGTTAAAGTAAAATAAATGCTGTATTAATTTCACATTTGTATGACACAGATTCCAGTAACCCTGTTGTTTCACTCCATTTACTACTCAGTCCTGTACTTTATTGGTTGCTACATGAATACAGATGTAATTGTTGAGCATACTGAGCTGGAATATTACACTAGAATTTTTCATATCACACTTTCTATGCATGCTGACAAACTAATCATGTTTCTCATAAAAAAATATTACACTAGAATGAAAATTTTACTATTATTTCAGATTACGCCAAAATATGCAGAAGAACTGTGTTCCACCCTGCCTGTTTTCCCACAATGCAATGGGCATTGTCCTCAGTTCTTTCAGTCCAGCCTTTGATTAGTGATTATTAAGTCTGATCAAACTTATTTTTCTTTTTCTATTTGCTGGCACTGCAGAATATGTGGACATGTCATTATTAGTGCTACTATCTTGCATCAAATGTGAAAAAATAAAATTATTTTAATAGACCGGGTATGCCTGGGTAAAATGTGTTTTTTTTTTGGTCCAGAGAAACGTATACACACTTCCTGCACCTGATGAGAACAGAGATTCATGAATATATTTCACTGCAGGAGCAGCTCTGTAACACACTATCCAATATTGTCTGTATAAAGAGGCTCAGATGAGAACAATTACTATTATATATACAACAACTATTCTATTCATATTCATGCATACTGAAGTGCTGTGGAAGCCTTTGACAGATCCCTGCTACACGTCTTTTCATTTGAAAAGTGTTTCTGTTATTGTCTTCTGTAGAGGTATGTGAAGTGTACTGCTGGAAAACAAATACTGTATGTAGATTAAAACCAAGAGAACCACTGTGCTAGGAATATATAATTTAAGTAACAATAGCAGTTATTTAAAACAAGTGTTAACAAGTTTAGACAATCATAATTATATAGACTCAAGAGCTCAAATCTCTCGTTCGGCTCAAAAATCCAGGAGAAGTGAGAATAAAGATTGAATTCTCATCTTAAAATGACACTAAAGTAAGAGTATGAGAGATTATCAGTAAAGTGTTGAATGTAAATGCAATTAAAAGTACTTGCAGAAAAGAACCAGACACAAACAGTATTTGTCAACTTCCTGATTTTTTTTTGATATGATCAAATGATTTATAACATCAAACAAATGTCAATATTACACAAAGATAACCCAAGTAAATACAAAATGTTTTTAAATGGTGATTTCATTTATTTTTTGCTGTAAGGTGACAATGCTAACCACTACACCACCCACCACTGCCAAACTTTTTATTAGTATTTATATAAAAATGTATATATATGTATATGTATATACAGTATATGAGTTTGTTTGTTTTTTTTGTCACATGTTCAGACTGTGACTCCATCTCCATGGCCAGAGAAGCAATGGAAGTAGAATGACTTTTAAAAAAGAATTGGACGTTGGATGAAGGTCTGCTGGGAATGAAAAGTCTCAGGACAGTAGTGGTTGGATATTACGATCAAGTTGTACCATTAATGCCTAAGTAGACTTCTCTAGTACTATATCTGTAGTACTTTGATTTGTTGAGTCATTTTCTTCACTCATTTGTCAAACATCACATAATGCTGAGTTGTGCACCCTCAGTGGCTCAGGATTGTGTGGACATTGTGGGGTTCAGAGTCTTGTCCAGGGACACTTCAGCAAATGGCAGTTGCTGGGTCTTGAACCGCTAACCCCAGTTGTGTATGTGCTTAAAAATATTAAGACAAGTTTCAAACCAGAAACAATTTCTGAATCCTTTTTGTGCTTCATTACAGTTTTATTTTGAGATCCCCTGCTTTGCCTCCTCTGGCACAAAGCCGACGATCAAATTCTTGTTATGGGAGCAATTAGGAAACACAATGTAAGATTTAGAGATAAAAGGGATTTCTGAAAGCAAGAAAAGAGGAGTGGAGGTGAGGTAGAAAATAATTCAGTGTGGAGTTGATAGTACTTCCTAAAAATCTAAAATTGTATAGCCCATACAATAGAAACAAACAAGGAACCAAACTGAGCCAGGACTGTGCAGAATATTTGAATGTATTTTTTGAACATTTGCCAGTGGAAAGAAAGTCGCAATGATGTGGTTGGGGTTGGTGGAAATAAATTGGCTTCCAATATGTTTGGAGGTGACTGTATATGGGGAGAATAGTCTGAAAAGTACAAGTAAAACCAAATATAGTTATAGTTGTACATAGTTGTAGTTAACAAAGAACTTGTAACACAACTGATCAAATGAATCAAATGATGGAGCCATAAACTGAAAGAAACAAACAAGTAAAACAGGTTGCAAGAAATATCCCCAATACCCCATACAGGCACATGCTCTTTTTACTGTACACAAGTAGAAGCACAATACTTCTTAACAAGCCAGGCTGACAAAGAGTCGTAGCTCTGTTGAGCCCAATATTCCCTTAACTCATAGTAGCAATGAGTTTATGAATTTCTTTACAAATAAAATCTTCACCATTAGAGAAACAATTGATCAGATCAACCCTGCAGCTGGAATGGATGGACTTGGATATACAGCAGCTCTAGGTTTGTTTATAAGACCTAAATTTTTCTTAGACAGCTTCCTCCCTATAGATCATGCTGAGTTAATCTCACTCATTAACTCATTAAATCATCAACCTGTCTCTTAGACCCATCCAGACTACTGTACCACAGGTCTTTAAACCAGCTACAGTTAAACCCTTACTCAAAAAAACCAACCCTTAACTCTGGGATTTTAGCCAACTATAGGCCAATATCCACTCTGCCCTTTATTTCTAAAATCCTTGAAAAAGTAGTTGCTAAGCAATTATGTGACCACCTGCTCAGGAATAACCTGTATGAGGACTTCCAGTCAGGATTTAGAGCACATCATAGCACAGAAACAGCTCTGGTGAAGGTCACTAACGATCTTCTATTAGCTTCAGACAACGGATTTCTCTCTGTTCTTGTCTTGTTAGATCTCAGTGCTGCTTCTGACACTATAGATCACAACATTTTATTACACAGACTGGAACATGTCATTGGGATTAAAGGGACAGCACTAGGTTGGTTTAAATCTTTTCTGTCAGATAAGTTCCAATTTGTTTATGTTGGGTTAGGTCCATGCATTAGTCCATGCATTTGTTACTTCTAGACTGGACTACTGTAATTCCCTACTAATAGGATGTCCCAGTAACTCATTAAAAAGCCTCCAGCTGATCCAAAATGCTGCAGCCAGAGTTCTGACTGGAATTAGTGAGAGAGATCATATTTCTCCTACATTAACCTTCCTCCATAGGCTCCCTGTAAAATCTAAGAAAGAATTTAAAATCCTTCTCCTCACATATAAAGCACTTAATGATAAAGCCCCTCCATATCTTAAAGACCTCATAGTACCATATCATCCCAGCAGAACACTTCGCTCTCAGAGTGCAGGTCTACTTGTGGTTTCCAGAGTTTCCAAATGTAGAATGGGTAGAATGGCTATCAAGCTCCTCTCCTGTGAAAGCAGCTCCCAGTTCAGGTTCGAGAATCAGACACCCTCTCTACTTTTAAAACTAGGCCCAACACTTTCCTTTTTTAAAAGGTTATAGTTGAGATGGTTCAGGTGACTCTGAACCATCTTTTAGTTGTGCTGCTATAGATTTAGACTGCTGCAGGACCTCCCTCAACACACTGAGCTGCTCCTCATTTCTCCATCTACCCATAAGCCACCACTATCTGTTATTAATTTTGTGTCTTCTCTATCCCCCCTCCTCCCCCCTTCTCCCTTTCTCTCAGGCTCAAGGCCGCACACCTTGAGCCTGCTTCTGCTTCAGCTGAGGATTTTAAATTCAACCCTCAGCTAAAAATATAACATTTTAAATTTAAGAACTATAATTCACAGCTGTGTCCTGGGACAATGAGCTTAATGTATTCATTTATAGCTGGTTTATCTTTCAAAGTAAACCTATTTGATAATTAGGTGTGATCCCCCCACCCCTCTTTTGAACTTTCAGAAAGTCTTCTTTCATAGTCCCCATGTGATCTTCATGAAACTCTGGTTTCTGCAGACCCCAGGGGATTGCAGGAATGCAGATAGATGGTTTGCCTACATGCTTGGTGAATATTTGGTCAGGACTGTATGTGTGGGCAGGCTGCAAAATGGACTTCTGTCTCCTGTTCAGATGCAGTTTGTCTCCTGTGAGCCTTTTAGCAGTTTGTCTGATTACATTTTGCAAGTTGACATTTTGTATCACTTTGATAAATAACTTAGATATCAGCTGGAGCGATGTAAAAAGATCTGAAGTGAAATGCTTTAGTACTACAGACATTTAAAAGTGGCCAGTGTTATTTGGAACAGATTGTACCTTTTAAGGCTCATTGTTAAAAAGTTCACATCAAATAACTCATTCTTTGTGCTCTTACTTTTACAGTTGTACTTGTGTCTGGTGACTCATTGTATGAATTTTTGTGCTGTAAGATGACAAATCACCACCCTGGCACAGACCTCGACTACACACTAAGCGTTGCCCCTTTCAGTTTTTACTGTCAAAATGGGACATTTTTGTGGTACTTAACAAAAACTCCCTTTCAGTGTTAAGCCATCAGGTTTTATTGACCATTATGACTTTTCCACATTTGATCATATCTAATTAACATTTACTTTGTGAAAACAAAAATCCTTATATGCATGTACAGTATGTGATGATTCAAAGTATGATGCAGGCTTTGCTTCAATTCCTTCCTCTTTTTTCACTCTGTAGGTTGGTGGAATGTTGTATCTAGTGAAGTCCTGTATTTAAGATAAAGTTTTTTTTTTCATTTTAATAATTTTTAATAAGCTTGTTTCATTTTTATCATTTTCATCTTAATTTAATTTCCCCTTTTCTTATTCTTTAGTCTCTCTTTTCTTGTATACAAAGGATCTCAGAAAAAACAGAGCTCATAACATGAAGTTTTGCTGTGAAAAATAAGACCCACTATATTTTATTTAACTTAAGTTACTGAGTCAACTTTCATAACAAAGCTGTAAACAATAAACAGTGTTTATGTTTTAGATTTTTAAGTGAATGTATAGCATCAAAGGTTGCTGGTTTTTATAATTAACCAGTGAACTCTGAAAAAACGCCGAGCTATTACAGAATTACATTATCTCAAATTGGCTCTTTAAAATAAACACTTAAGAATAAACGTGAATTTCATCAAAAAATGGAGGAATGGAGGTTTATTCACTTGCTTTTTGAGAGATGTAAACTGTAATTTAACTCATTCTAGACTGACTGTTTAATTGTCTCAGCAATTACATGCAAAAGGATTTTTTAATCAAGACTCACTTTGTGACTCATACCAACCCTCGCATGCACACTTTGTTTTAAAGCTAAAATAAATATTAAAAAAACACAGCACATTTCACACTGGGGCTCATTACCTCAGTGTTTCTGGCGGGTCAATACTCTAATTCTCTAATACCTCCCTAGGAGATTTTTGTGAATGGATCTTTTCTAATTCTCTTTATTACCAAGTACCATGTGCTCTGAATTTGAATTGCTTAATGAAACGGTATAATGCCTCTTAAAGATATTCTCATATGAGAGAATTGGTTCATAATATAGTTATTGATCTGCTGAAAGTCAATCTCCTCAGTTATACATAAACTAAGAGTCTGTCATAGTGTTCTGCTTGATGCTTAAGACTCCTCATGGGAACTAGCATGCTGGATATACTTGTTTTGCTCCATGTCACTTATAACAGCACTAAAATTTATAAATTTAAAGTTTGAAGCAGCACTAAATAATTTCATTATAATCCACACCTTGCTGTGGTAAATATATTGTCAATTTATGTCGTGTATATAGCATTATTAGCATTTATTTGTTGTGGGTGCATGACAATTTACAAACATTTCCTAGATATTTAGCTCTGTTTTGGTCTCCACCACCTGTTTCTCTAGCTCTTAAACGCTTGTGTCTGTCTGGTATCGGAATAGAAATAAACAGATGTTGAAAGTGCAAACAAATTGATAATTTAATTGTGGTTAAAGTTCACTTGTTTATCCGCTCTCGTCAGAATCAACTCACTGTCCCTCTCAAATATCCTGGTAGCTTTACGCACTGCTGGCACAGCACATCTGTTAGTTTAAATATATGAGTCATAATATTGGGTTCCCAACTTCACATGTTCAAGTGTCCTTGAGCAAGACACTGAAGACTTCTGTCTCAACAGAAGAACAGATTTAATAAAACATTTTTATAACTGAAATTGTAAAGGGAAGCACAGTTGATTATTAGAGATCAAAGTCTAATAACAAGTCATGAGGAGTTCACTGCATAAATGAAATAATGTTTTATAAAGAATTATGTAGCTCCGGAAGGAGCAGAACAAAGTCTGATAAATGTCATTTAAGTCAGCAAAAACAGGGGAAACGTGTAAAAATGTAACGTTAAGCTGGTGGAGTGGAGTTGGAAAGACAATAGCTGCAACATAACATCTTCAACCTGTCTGCTGTCAAGTTGACTTATAAGTAGGTGCAAGGATTTAGAAGAAGAAGCACTGAAATAGTGAAACACATTTGCTTTACCTTGCAAACCTACAACTGTTGAACAGTGTAGCTTATTTGCTCCTGAGACATTTATAATACAAAACCCTAGTGAGACTAGCTATGTTGTATTGACTGGAGACAGTGACACTGTCACTGAGACAAAGCTGGAGGTGGCAGAGTTGAAGATGCTGAGATGTTCATTAGGAGTGACGGGGATGGACAGGATTAGGAATGAGTATATTAGGGTGACAGCGCAGGTAGGATGGTTCAGAGGCAAAGTGATAAAGGAGGAGGGATGTGGGGTATATTGGGAGAAGAATGCTGAGGTTTGTGGATGTGCTGAATTAGGACATGTGAGAGGTTGGTGTGACAGAAGAAAATATAGAATACAGAGTAAGATAAAGAAGGATGATCTGCTGTGGCGACCCCTAACGGGAGTAGCCCACATGAGAAGAAAATTACATCAAAGCTCTGATAATGCAGCTGCAGGAGAAATGTTATCAGAGGGTTGAACCACTGAGCCAACAGGCTCAGATCATCTCTTTTTACAATCCAGCCACCTGCTTTGGCAGCCGTTTCTAATCCTGCTTCTCTTTCAGACCCTTGAATTCCTCCAGAGCACATCAGGGTCAAATGGTTGAACACTGTCCACAAGCCAAACCAGCTCTGTCTTTGAACCCGCTGCTCTCTTTAAAGTGAGGCCTCAACCACCGAACATGCAGCAGCTGAGGAGAAGGCTGATATTCAGACTGTATAACTTTCCCTGTCAGAGGTTGTTATAGGCGCTGCTGTATTTTAGTGATTCCTTTGGTGATTACAGTATTTTCACAAAGAGCTATGAAAATAAATTTAATCCTAGTGTGACATTGAGCATAAAACTATTTATATCTATTTAGTGTCCTGTAGCACTTAGCAAACAATGAGATGTGAGCATGAAGTGTATTTCACTCTATGCATAGTGCCAATAAAGCAGCTCCTGTTATGAATGTTTAATAGCCAACTATATATTTCTGTATTTTCTTTCCTGCCCCCATTTCAAGGTACTTTTATTATGTATGTAATATTGTTTGTCAAAAGAGAGTTATTTTAAATACATTTACCCTCAAGGTTAGATCCAAGCACCACAAGTGGAAACATGTTTCCATGGCAATAATATCAATATAAAGCATTTAAGGGAAACCTTAATGGAAAGAGTTGAATTAATTGAGAACAGTGAGCCCAGTGAAAACACAATGACATTTCTATTTCTTCGATTAATCCATAACACCTTTGTGCAGCTGCAGTCATTTGACCAGTTAATTTTTCCCCAGGACACATTCTGACATGTAAACTCAGGTACCTGTGGTTGTGGATACTGATGAAGTCGTGTGAGTTAAGTCTAATAGTCTTCTTTATCAAAACCAGATCAATCAGATCAATCTCATGGTTGTGCAGCTTTTTCATTCAGTCTCTTAGGAAGTCATGTGAAGACTATTATAAGATAATGACGGCACAAAACAGTCTGCAGCATAGCACAAATATAAATCATGAATCTTCATCGCAGTTGATTTCCCTGTGCAATTTGACAACATCCACAGAATTTCCCAGCCAGACACAGGAGACACGCGCATAATCACCTGAGTGAAAATTGTCTGATTTAAACTAGATGGAAAAACATAACATAGTACCTTGGTTTTGAACCATCAAAATGAAAAATAAATAATCACACACAATCAAGAGCTGCACAGCAACAATATGCAATTTACAGCAGTTGTTATTTATAATCCTCTTTTCTTGCCTGAAATCTTTTACTCAAGTCCTGGTAGAATTAGAGAGTAGAAATGCAAACTACAGGCATCCAGAGAGACAAAATGAATTTCTCTTCTGCTCTGTTGTAAGGGTCTTAACCCTCAGCCAGTGGCTAGACATCAGCTCATCTGTGAATATCGGTGAAAGGAATGACAATATTTTTCATGAAAAGATACATATCTTCTGCTGTGGTACCATCATTGCAAAACAACTTTCTAATGATCGATTATATTTTTAAGTTAAAATAAACTTTCCAGCTACATTGCTCATTTGCAATATTAACAACATCTAAATTGTATTTCTGTTCAATTAAACGTGTTAAATTCAGCTATTCTTTCATAATCATGGTCATTTCTGTGTGTCCAAACTTTTGACTGACCAGGTCACACTGTGAACCAGGCTAACAGCATGATGCCACACAACTGACCATCTTTGTATTTTCAATGCCCCAATAATCCATCCATTTTTCATTTTGATAATAGGTTTTCTGGTGAGAAATGAGCATTAATACAGTAGCAACAATAAGTACTGTGTTGGACCAAACATGTCACCTGTGAGAAAAATGATAATGAAATCTGATCAAATTGGTTCTGCTGACAAATATGTTTTGCATATAATGCTATGATGTCTGTCATCATTGTTGTAGTTGCTAATATATTTTTGGTTAAGTCCAGCTACAGTGGAGAATGTCATTACTACTAGATTACAGTTTGATTTTCTCAGAATTGCACAAACACACAGAACAACAGCTGATTATCTCCACAGCACTTTTATTACGTTTCTCAGTAACATTAATTAACTGATGGTAGTCTCATCCCTTTCTATTGATAAAAGGGATATGGGCAGTTTTCACACTTTCAGACACCTGCTGAAGTTTGGCACATGTCACTGTGTGAAGCCTGATTTACTTTACTGCTCCAATGGTTTGTCAAAAAGAGGGATGAAGTAGGCACATGAGTCTTTTCTAGTGTTCGATATGAAATTTCTCTCCCTGCCAATCACAACACCACAGAAGTCTACGTGCTGTCAGTGAGCTGAATCACCCCTGCCTTTTCATTGCTGCCATTTTAGTTTAAACCTTATTAAGCTTTAGTAGAAGACCACAGCGGCGCCTCAGCAGCTGCTCTTGCCTTGCATTTCTAAAAGCTTGATGAGAAACTTGTTGATGCCCGATTCTCCAGAACATGTTTGTTTTTATCAGTCCCCCTGTTACCACGTCTGACCTTCCGTGAGTGCCTCTTCTGTTTTGTAGCACACACACTCCAAGAGTGCGAATGAGATGGAGCAAAGTGATGAGAGAAATGTTATCAAATGTCTGCCAGTATTAATGTTTTCTGAATGTGCTCACACAGTTTATGTTTTAATAGCTTTGTGCTTCTATCGTGTGTCACAAATGAGAGCGTTTTCATGCTTGGGATAACTGCATATTTGTCCCAAAATCTCAAGTCTGTTTGACTTTCAAAAGGTACAGGTTTTGGTGGGGGGATATATTTCAGGAAATCCAATTCCCACTCACAGGCAGTGATAGGAGAGCGAAGTGCTTCTGTCCATCCCACTTGAATCATTATTTACATGTGGTCATTTGACTCTCATATCCAAAGCGACTTTATTTTAGGAACACATGACTATGTGTATGTGTATGTGTATGTGAATAGAGGAGGTGTGATCAGAAAAGCTTTGTTGGTCATCAGGGATGGCACCAAGTTTCTGGCAGACCCTGAGGGGACTAGAACATCCAAATACGTTATTCCAAATACAATAACTTGTTCTTTGATATAAAAAAGAGAGACACTTGTACACAAAGATGCTGTTGGGGAAGGTGTTTATTGTTTGTAAAGACATCCATGCCAACATGTCAGAATATCACAGTTTCTTAATTTAAAAAGTAGTTAACATAACATAAAACTGTAGGGTTGTTAGATTATCCGGGAAATAATCCAACATGTTTTGTGTTAAAGGGAAAACCCACTTTTTAGTAATTTTTCATACATTGTGTATGTAGACACACACCAAGCTGGGAGGAAGTATGCCACTCCTTTTTTAATATTTTCCTGTTTTGTAGAATCTATCCCCAGAATTTATAATGATGATTATAATAATCAGGGCAGCAGAATCATAGTCCATTCTCTGGCTCTGGCCAGTCACCGTCCACCACAGCCTCAGTGAAAAACTTAGTGGTAGCTGCAGCGGTCTCATTCTGCAAACAGCAGAAAAGCAGAGCAGACAGTGCTCACTTGTTGGATGTATGGATGAACTTCTTATCTTATCTTATTCTTGTCCTCTCTGTATCTGTAGAAACAGTAGATTTATTTGGTTTTTGGTTGAAAGATTAAAGCATGGTGTCATCGGGCATTTAATTTTTTTTCTCTCTGTCTCTCTCTTTCTTTTTTACTATGTTAGCTCTAACTAATAGATGTAACCTTTTCACACCTCCGTTTCCAAAACGTTCTCAAGATACCCACTGGGGAGTTGCAACAAGGGTTTCCAGCTCAACATGCCTCAATCTTTACCTCATATTTTGTCCAGCCATCATAACATTTATACTTCTCTGTGCAGAATAACACCATTTGTATTTACATAAAACCATGAGATTATGCCCGTCTCACCAGGCAGGGTACATAATCATACAGTTTCACAATATCTATTCAAGCCACTCTCTATTATGATACCACGTATACATGAATGACCTCTTCTTAGTACCAAAAAAACGTGAGGGTCCATTTTCTTAAATATTCTGGGAAAATGTCTGTGTCCATTAGTTGCAGCTTAGCTGGCTGGTTGGTGGTCACTGCTGTGGCTTAGTCCCAAGGAGGATGCTTTTCCTAACCACTTTCTGAATCCATTTTCATTTAACCATCAATATCTTTGCACATATTGCTTTAGTAGCTGAACTAGCTCTCCTCACCGCCAAGAAAGTCTCCACATTTGTATCGCCCACTTGACACAATTACCTAACTATAAGGTCAAATTTGTTATAAAATTGATTGGATGGCCAAATAATGTAAATATGGTAGTTGTTTTTAAATGTCTAGACAGAGCTTGGCCTCATTGCTGTAAAAGTACTTCAGATTTAATTTGCAGTGAGGGATTTCAACTGAGGGGACACACTAACTTGTTTGTCGTCCTTAACGCAGACGCTGTCCACACCAGCACCAGGGCCATTTTGAGGGGCAAATATAACTGCATAGACTGTTAATCAAATATACTTAGATTTTTCACTTCACACTCAAGGACTCCAGGACATTAGAATTGAAAGTGGACAACACAGCCCTTTGAGTTTATTAGAATTTATGATTAAACCAGAGAAAATAAAGTGAGTTAACATCAGACAGCAAAATAAACTCTAAAATATAATAAAAGCTGCTTCTTGTTGTTGTGGACTGGACTGGGCAGTCTGCTCTGCATTTATATTTTTATATTGTTTATCACACAAAGCACAGCAGTCAACTGATGCTGCATCAGTGTTTATTAATAATATATGAACATATATATCAATATGAACACAAACAGTGAAAATTAACCAACTGTGACACTGAGGTGTCTAGATACCAGCTTAGGGCAGAGTCAAATTTACAACTAAATAATCACAACCTCATAGGCTATAATACTGTTACTCGTCTGTCACCAATGAAAGCAGCAGGTGAGGGTGACGTGTGGAAGCTGCTCCGCAGGCCTCAGTGGTTGCTGTGACAGGGAAGTCAAAGGGGAGGGAGAGGGGGGATTGTTCAGTCTCAATTAGAACTTATACACATGTGTCAGATATAGTTATGATGCTCTTTAGTTGAAATTTGATGCTATAAGCCAAAATAAATAAAGTTTAAACTTTGAAACAAAAACAAACAAAAGCTGTTCAGCAAAAAGGCACTTATCAAGACAGAGGGCAAAAGGGCAGGTGCTTGAGCATCACCTGGGGTCTATGTGTGCATGTGCCTGTCCAGTGTGATACTACTCACAGAAGTGAGTCCACAGTTTTGATGGATGACTAGATGGACACTTTGGCACAAGTTCAGCACATCTGCTTTTCATCTCACAGGTTTGTGCATTGTGGAGGATGACCTCCACCTCCCACAGGACTGTTTCGTGTCCTGCAGCATTCCTCAGTAAACTTTTGATTGACTGTCTGATTTAATTATAGAAAAACAATACAACTGAAGTCTGTGACTAACAAATGACTTTAGACAACATGATAGATCAGCTTATTAACAGTTATCAGTGATAATTAGAAACTATTTCATTGTCTCCGCAAAGAGCTTATCTACTTTTAGCACAGTGGGGATGTCAGACCAGCAGGTTACTTATCTCTGTCTGCTTCAAAGCTGCATTCGGGGATTTTGTGGGCTTTGTTCTCACTGACTATATTTAACTGGAACACTTACATTTGCAAATCTAAACAGACCAAGTTAAACAGTTTAAATATGTGTGTTTTTTTAACCCAAAATTGCATTTGGCAACATCTCACAGCTGTGAGTGGACGGACTTTTTTCCTCACACCTTGATGAGCCTGCAGAGCGACCCGCTGGCTTCACCCTTCAGATTCCATCAATTCTGAGACACATGCGAAGGCTGTCAGATGAACTGATCACTGCCTGCACACGGCCTGCTTGGTTAGAAGGCTGTCTAAGGTCAAGACAGAAAAATGGGTTTGCACTTGGGGTCTAACTGAGAATCACAACCAATCTCGAGTGTACCAGGTAATAAAGAGTAGTAGTAGAATGTAATACAGGTGAATTTTAAGAAAACCAGCTGAAGGAAATGCTGGTCTGAATATCAGGATAAGAATCACTGAGATAAAAAGTCGGATACCTTTATTGTTACTGGACTTTAGAAGATAATGTGGTTTCCTACAGTAAAATATACCTGAGAATGTGCTCTGTGAGATAACTGGATGTAAAAACTACCATACTGAGCCATACCGATGATCACAAGGCCCTTGTAAGTCTCAGCAAATGCAAATTTATTTGGAAAAATGGCCCATGAAGAGCAGTAATGGAGCAATGGAGGACAAATTGTCATTATAATTCTTTTATACATGACTTTTTTTCAGCAGCTCTCCAACCTGAAAAAAGTGTGTTAATATGGAAGTTCTATATCACCCTATTACCAAAAACTGGCCACACATCAGGTACACACAGGGATGGAGGATGCCATAATTTTCCTACTTCCACCTTCGAGAGGCAGGACAGTACTGTGATTCATGTTCTTTGACTTCTCAAGTGCATTCAACACCTTCCAGCCCCACCTGCAGTGAATTCCTCCCTCAGGGATCATTAAAGTCTTCTTATTATGAGCTATATTGAACTGTAGTGTCATCCACTATGTGTGCTGTTCTTTATGGATGTAAAACACAATACGAAGAGAGGAGAGGGAACAGGGAACTCCCCTGCGACAGCTACTGGATTCCCTACGTATTAAATCTGGTAATGCAAACAGATCTGTTGTGAGAAGCTCCAGTGGATCTATACACATCTGAGAAAAAAGGAATGATTGTTTAACCTGGATAAATATAATTTTAAACAAAGCTAGAAAACAATAATTAAGTTAAAGTATGTAATGTGTGATGGCAGTTTTGACTTCAAATATTTGTGTTCAGACCACATAGCAATAGCAGCTTTAAATGTGCTGTATGTGGCTATTAAACTCAGACAACCACAACAGTACAATCATAATCCAGTTTGATTGGTTAGGAGCTTTTCAAAAACCAGTTGAAATGATGTTCAAAGAAAATTGGCTTCATTATTTTCCGATGTGTATACTTTGGCTTTATGGAGATGCTTTTAAGGGATTTATTCAGGGGCTCTTGTGAAGGGACATTTTAAAGACGTTATAAAATTTGTTCTTCTCGTGATGCAAATTAGGTTGCAGATCGCACAAATGCCGCCAGTATGACTGATTCAAGCTCCAAGAAGAGGAGAGACTCATGCGATGACAAAGTACCCAGCGCCTTAGTTAAGGCATATTTATTCACATAATCACTTCCACTGGTGAAACCCTCCACATCAGAGGAGTTGGGTTAAATTTTGTACTTCACATTACATTTGATTTGTGCTGCATAATTTCAGATACATGCATGTTTATGCTGTTATACAAAATTGATTGGTATTCTAGTCAGTAGAAATTATTGATTTTCCAGTGAAACTGTCATTACATGGTGATTTCTGTGAAAGCAAACTGTGATGCATTTACAAGGAAATTTAATGTACAGCAGGTTTCTATACCTGTATTTGATTAAAAATTACCTACCTGCATAATGCAACACAAAGTTTGAAGTGATATGCAGTACCAAATGCTGGTAATTTAATTTAGTGCTTAAAAACAATGAAGTAATGTGAAAAACCTAGAAAAAAATGACTACTCCTATAGCACTATAACGAACTTGGTGAGATTCCATTCATTTCTATTTTTGATGATTCACTCCTCCTGGGCAGGACATGCCATTCTTCACAGATGATTATTTTTAACTGCCCTTGCTGAAGGGTATTTACTGCTCCCACTTTCACTCACACACAAAATACTGCGAAAGTGAACCCATGCCAGGGCACATACTAGTCTAGGTTATAGTTCACCTTTATTCTTTCACAACTCCCAATGGTTCTTTTGCTGATTGTGTGGGATCATTGTCATGAGAGATTTGACCTCCTGTTTCAGGATTCACAGAACTTCCTTTATGTCACGGTTTGATCGGGGTGGTGGACCCAAACGCAGACCAGGACAAAGGAAGTTGAAGTAAAAACTAAATTATAATAAAGTAGTATTAAACAAAGGGAACACAAGCTAGAGTCAAGACAAGTCATAAACACAAGGAAGGTCTTAAACAAAACAGAAATACAAAGCCAGACAGTAGGATATAAACTGCACTAAGGCTTAGTGACAAAAAAAAAACAAAACTCAACAACCAGTGAAAGTCTAGAAGCTTAGCAGTACAGAAATCTACAACCAATAACACCACTTCAAAATCTAGACCAGGACAAAACCAGTTTGTAAAGGAGAAAACAGCAAACTGAGAAAAACCAAGACACATAACTAAGGTCAAAAACACAGGCCAGAGGGGGCAAATCGGGGAATGAGTCCAGTTAAAACAGTTATGAGATGCAGGGAAGTCAGTAACCAAAAACAGGTTTAAGTCAGGCAGAGTCCAGTACCAGGAAGACAGGTGGACTTGATTGCACTAATTGGTAGAGGGAGTGAACAGGTGTGTACGACCAGGCTGACTGGCAAGAGAGTG
>OMLM01015294.1:4781-54565 GCA_900302695.1 Helostoma temminkii | reverse complement strand
CCCTGCAGTTAGAAATAAAGGGGAAACCTGCCAGATTTAATTGTGTTCCCAGGTTGAAAGCTTCCATACTTAGCCAGATAAAGTTGGCCTATCAAATAGCGAAAATGAGAAGCTAATTGATATAGTTTATTGTTTGGGACCGGCCTCTTCTGGTGGTAGCTGCAACTTTGCAAATTTGAGTTGTGGGCACTTGGAATGTACTTTTTGAATGAATGAAGTGTTGCATTTAATAACAGAAAGTGACTCACAAGGAGGTGGCTGGGGTGGATAAAGGGCATATAATGCAGAGGATTAACAAACCATAAGACCAAGCTCAAGTCCAGAGATTAGGTTTAGTGTTTTTGTTTTTTTTTATCTGTGATAAAGATGTTCTGCATGAGATGTTGGAATTATGTATTTAACCCTAACCTTAATCTTTCCTTCCTTTAACCCATTGCTGTGGGTGCCTTAACCCAAACCTAAAAACCTTTAATAACATCGGAGTCACAAAACAGGATATTGGACTGCAAGTTAGAATATTTTTGCAGAAAAGCAAATGGAATGTTGTACATTGGCTGTGTTGCCAGACAAAAATATGCTGTATGTGTACAGTATGTAATTGATATTTGTGACTGTGAACACAGCCTCCTCGTGTTGATAGAAAATATAATCTGGGTGCATTTACCTTCCCCACAAAAAGATATTTGTGATTGCAGCTTAGATGTGCAGTGATATACTTTTTAATCAGATTGGGTTGCAAGAGTAGATGTGTGAAATATCATTTTAGCGTAACATGTTGCACCTACTGTTTATATTCAGAAAATCATAAGATACAGAAGAAGACATTATCAGTGAGCTTTGGTTCCTCAGTCTTTCCTTACTTTTACACATTCCACTTTTTATACACAATTTATTCATCAAAATGTTGACAAGCATGTCCTCCCACACAGAATGTCAGCTTGCCTACACTTTAACTAACACTTAAGCTGACAAAGTGAAGAAATTATTGAATGTCACTTTCACTTCGAATTACATTTAAACTGCATTCATCTTTGCTTCACTCAACAAACATTATTGGACATTTTACATGGTTTTACCCATTAAAATGTAACATTTGAACAAGTGAAAAAGTTGTTCAAATATGTTGCCAGTAAAAACACCTCAAAAACCAGTTCAGCTGTTCTCAGGACTTAGACTTCAGCAGATACTTAAGCACCATACAGACAGGATCAACATTACAGGGGGATGTGGGCAATGCTCCTCTACAATTTGAGTCATTGTTCCTGACACCTTTGTTACACATCAGTAAATTACAGGATGTTACCCAGCAAAAGCCAGAAGAGAAAGACAAAAGACTCCCCATGGTCGGCCACCGAGAGTTGAAAGGGAAGCATGGAGGGAGAGATGTAAAGAAATATATCGAGGGAGATGAATTTGAAATTAAAATGGCACTCTTTGTCTGATCTGTAACACATTCAAACCTTAACACACAGACATGAAACACATTGATATAATTAAGCAATACCCAATGCTTCTGTTCAGATAATATTATATTTTATGTCCATTGAATTGTAAGAATAACAAACATTTATAAATATGCATAGTAATAAAAGTTTTTGTTAGCTTCAAGATTTCTTCTAAATCACTGACCATTACAGATAATGTTACCTTTGTCCCCTTGAGCAATAAACCCAGTCCAAACAGACTGGCTTCAATGTGATTGGGTAAGGGTATAGGTATTGTCAGTCCACCATTCATCATTCCTAAAATTATGTACCAGATTCGGACTGCTCCTACCAATTATAAAATGATCAAAAATCAGCTGAAGTGACATAGTTGATGCAACAAAGTCTGCATTAATATTTCCTTGTAACGTTGGGGGTGCATCAGACTGTATTATTGTTTGCAATAAAACGTGTGGTCAAAAACATCTCAGACCAATCTACACTCAAGACAAACAAATCAAAGGGACCTGACATCAGACATCAGCCCTGTTAGAGCCATGTTAGACAACTGGAAGAGGTTTTACAGGACCTCTTCTGCCTCTTTCTGAGGCTGAAAAAAAAAACTGCCTGACTTATGGAAAAGTTTCTGTATTGTACCAATGTAACAAATAGCCATCTCAGTACTCATAATGCATTAAGACCCGTAACACTATTATCACATGTCATGAAGACATTTGAGAGACTGGTTCTACAGCATCTGAGGACTGGATTGGAAGATGCCATCAGTTTACTATTGCACAGCGTTTACTCCCACCTGGAGAGGCAGGGCAGCACTGTAAGAGTTATTTGTTCGACTTATAGTCAACACCATCCAGCACCACCTACTTGCTGCAAAGCTGCAGGAAAATGCAGGTTCATGCGGACACTGTGGAGTGGATCACAGACTAACTCACTGGGTGGCCACAGTTTGTTCGCTTACACGGCTGTGCATGCGAAGTGCAGCACAGGTGCACCTCAAGGAACTGTACTGGCATCAATCATGTTTACACTCTACACCTTTGACTTCTGCTACAACTCAGGAACCTGCCAACTTCAAAAGTTTTCTGATGACTCCTCAGTCGTGGACTGCATCAATAATGAGAACACTGAAGAGTACAGACACCTCTATAGAGAGCTTTGACAAGTGGTGCAGCAGTAACTGGTTAAAGCTCAACAATAGTAAAACCAAAGAACTGGTGATGGATTTCATAAAGAGCAGGAAGACCGCAGTCCCACTTAACATACTGGGACAAGGTGTAAAGATAGTAGAGTCATGTAAATATATTGGAACCGACATCAATAACAAATTTGAGTGGTCAAATGACACAGATGCCCTCTACAAGAAAGGACAGAGCAGATGTTTGTTTTTTTCCTCAGGAGATTTGTTCCTTCGATGTCTGTCTATAGTAGCGAGTGTTCTGTTCTCTTCTGTGCAGTTGTGTGTTGGGGAGGTTGCATAAAGGCTACAGACAAGGCAACAGACTGAACAAACTCTTCAAGAATCTTATCAAGATCATGGCCTACTGAGATGACTAATCCACATACATATGATGAGGTTGTTAATGTTCAGTGTAACATTTGAAGCAGATGTTTGGGAAACTCACTGGGTGTCTCAGTAGTTATTCATGCAAAAGAAACACAGGCAAAAAAATTTTTCCACACCTTAAGTTTTGACTATGTAACATACTTTTCATTTATCTCAGACACACCAAAGTGTTACATATATTGAAGATGTTGTGTTTTTTCATTGTTTCACAGTTATATGGTGAGCTGGCTTCAGTTAAACTGGAATTAGCTTCTTTCAGTGACTTAAGATAAAAAGTTACTTAGCATATATTCAATATTGAGACCACCAGCTTACCCTTTCGTGACTGCAGCAAGTGTCAAGCAAGTGCGTTTGAAGGAAAATGAGTCAAGGTATGATTCAGAGGGACGTCTGCCTGAGTGCCTTATAACTTCAAGGTGCTGTCAGTTGCATTTGGTTTGTTAAATGCTAGATGAAATGTAATTACTTGGATTTCTTTATGCATAGTCACACTTGACTAGGCCTAGTTAACTGTGATGCATAGAGTTTGTCCTGCCAGTTTTAATTAAGTTCCTCACCATGGGGACAGCTATAAATGTTCCCATATCTTCTCATCATTCGAATCACCTGGTTTTAGAACAGATTATTTTTAGAATTTTGTGCCTTTCACATCAAGAGTGGACTCCTGGGTGTAATAAAGCCAGTTACTGTGATGATGTGTGGGTAGGGTAGGTGGCTGATCTGGATCTCCAGCACCTGGTTAACCCTGGGAGCTAGCTCCTTGGGCTCATGTCAGGACTATGGCTCTGGTAACACTGTAATTTTGATCTCCACTAGTTGAACTGGTGGCTTTCATTATGTCTGAGTTCACAAATGGCTGCAGTCTGAGTGCTTGGCAATCTGTGGAGCTGTTGGCAGCAAAGTGCAGCAGCTGCCACATATTGACATTGCACTGATTTTGGCAACTCAAAAAGAGACAAATTCAAACAAGACGATGATTTAACCTCTCATATAGAATCAAATCATTCTGGACTGGCTGGTTTTATTTGAGTTTTATATTATATTATTATTATATAATTATTAGGTAGCATTCAAAGAAAATTGATTAAATATAGGGCATGTGAGACTGTCTGTCTCTCTGTGTGTGTTAAGTGTTAAAATATTGAGATGGATTTATGAGGAACTGAAAATTTCCTGCACCAAAAGTATTTCTTTGTGTACAAGTACTATACACGTTGTGCAAGTTCTAATCTTCATGAATTTTCTCATATGTGACATTCTTTCTATATCAATATAGTCACAACGATGTTCGGTATTTAGATACATGTTTGTGCCAAACACCTACATATTGCTTTTTCAACACAGCAATCACATCAGTGTATACATTTTTACATAAGAAAAAATCTGATGTATGAAAACAGAAGGGTTAAGAAGAAATCACGACAGCTACACAGAAAGACATGTGTCATTACATGACACATTAAGTGCTACTGTTGGTCGAAAGCTATGTTTTAAATGGATTTGGTTCATGCTAGGGAGGCTTTCTGAATATGGTCCAAACCTTCTGACACAACAGATCAACAGGCCTGCAGACATAGGATAGCTATAAAATATTGAAGGAAACAATCTGCCCAAATGAATTAAAGACTGTTGTGGATGATAGAGACCCAGAAAATGTTTGAAACATTCATATTAAACTTACTATTGTCTACTAGTACTACTTCTACTACTAAAAATAATAACTACTACAATTATAATGATAATAATAATAATAGTAATAATAATAATAACAATAATACGCAATAATCAGCTAATGGGTTACTGGCAGACTCTCATCAGCCTGCCTTTTGTGCCTTTAATGGCTCTGTCTGATGATGATGTTGCAGTTTGAACAGTGATCACAAAACACACATTGACTTTTAACACAGTATCTCAGATGTTATTTTTAATTTTATTCAAAAATTCCATATTTTGAGGTTGACAAGGTTGAGGTGTGTACACATCACGTGCAGACACTGATTCCCCCTACTGACAGTCTCCATCTGGTCTACCTAAATAAATAATGAGTGGAAGGAACTGTGGACCAGATCCCATTTTCACAATTGGCAAGTTGGTAAAGCAGTCATCCACAGGTTCAGAGGTTTAACTTAAAGTTCCACCTGTCGACATGTCCTTGGACAAGGCATTAAATCCCTGTGGTATCACCATCATATATTTGCAACAGTTCAACTACTGTAGCTATTTACACACACACACACACACACACACACACACACACACACACACACACACACACACAAACTCTGCTCTTTCTCTTTCAGTGCAATGAGCTGAATTTTTCTTCTCTTCCATATCTTTCTGTGTTTTACACACCTGTGTCTGTATAGATGGAGCCCACTGAGAAAACAATCACACAAGCTCGGGGCTGTGTGACAGAGTTTAAGAAAACTACCAACAATGGCAACTCTAACTGACAAATAAAATGCTGCTTACCTCATCTGAATATTCTTTCCTTACTTTGTGTCTCTGACCTTTGTATCTGCCAGATTACGATAACAGAGACTGTGCTGTTCCTGGTCCAGTACACATCCAAAGAGTTTGACCGGTCAGAGAAGACAGTGGCCACTGGGGACTGCTGTTACCTCAACCCACTGGTGCGCAGGACTTTCCGCTTTCTTGGTAAGTGTTAGGCTTATGCCTAGTTTAGAATTATTTTGAACATATGCAGTATTGTTACTACTTGTGTCTTTTTAAACACTAAATGATTTTGTGAATTACTATTCTCATCTCAACAACTCACCCACCTTTAAAAACATCCAGGCTTCCTCCCACAGTCCTGAGACATGCAGACTAGGTACACCTTACTTGTTTTCTGTGGATCATGATCTCACTGGATGGAAGTGGATTAGTTGTCATGGTGACTACTAACCCTGTTTCTGATTACTACTGGAGCGGATATGCAGCACAACCTGCACAGCAGCAGAGACCTGTATTAAATTGTGAACAAAGGAATTTCCACCAAGTGCATCATTAAGGTCTTCAGTACTTTTTCAGATAATTTGGTTAAGACTTTTTCAAGGATTCTCAAATGCAGTTTGTAATTTCCCACCATTTGCTGTACTGTACTACTGTACTGTGTACTACTACAGTACTACTGTACTATTTGTTACCTCACTGCCACCTGTAGCACACTAGTAGCCTTAAGGAGCACTTCACACTGACATTAGTAGCACATAAGTGATATTTAAGAAAACATGTCACATTAATCAGCTGTCTCATGCTTTGTCACATTCTCTTGACCACCTCAAATTTAATGTTTCCAGTATCATAATTCAGCTCTACACTGTCACACATTTTTTGTGAATGAGCCTGCCCCCAACCGAACACATTATGTATCCAAATATAGCACGTTTTTTACTAATCTCATGAATGCACACCTACACACGCACAGGTGGTAATCACCAAGTTAAAATAAGGAATTAATATGTGCAGGTAAAAGGCTCTGCTGAACATACTCATATTTACACTCAAATTGTTCTTGTGGCAATAATATCACTGCCAAACACACACACACACACACACACACATATATATACATATACACATATATATGCACCTCTATACAAACAGTAGAGGTGCATACAGACTTGAAAAGATACAGGCATTATTACAGATAAAAGCAGAAGACACACACTCAAAGTCTCAGTCTGTCAGACACAGATATTGCACCCATTGGCCTCTTCTTGTCCTCAAGTGAGAACAGGAGATAAAGCTGCAGAAGAGGATTATTACCTGGATCCCTAAGGGGAAATCCACTTGGTGGCCTGGCTTCACCCTCGCATTTACACATCCAGCATGCCATTCACACTGCTCGTTAATGTTAACAGGCCTCTCATTTCAGGATAAAGCTCCTTTTATCCCAATGAGATTCACTGGAATTGGATATCATGTATTATGCACTGGTAGAGTTCTGAATCTGAATAAGGATTATGTCTTAGTGTTAATTGATGTCACTTTTAAAAAGCGCTGTGCAGCCGTCGTGCAAAGGAAGCTGGGTATAGCTTAGAGAAAGACAGTGAGAATCCCATCATGGCTCCTAGGGGAAACTTTAAGCAAATATGATCTTTGCTAAATCAAAAGAAATTGGACTTGATTCTTCAAGTCCATTGAATTGTTTCTCTGATTGTCCCAGACGTTAAATGAGTTCCATTGACTGCTGCATGTGATATTTATATCACATTAATTTCTAAAGTACAAACAAGGTCTATCCCACAAAATCCTTCCTTTCCCAATATACCTTCCTATACACATCTGTATCAAGTGTGTTGGGTAATGGCTTTAAAAATTTACTTTAAATACAAGTAACAAAATGAGTTTCGTCATGGTCGAGGTGGCTGGGTTCATCTTTCAGTCTGGACTAAATTGGAAAAAGTGGTTGTACAAGCACTGTTAAAGTCCAGCTGTGCTTCAAGGCAAATGTGACAGAGGTTGTGACAGTGGTAGAGAATTCATTGTATTGCATTTGCACCAGTTCTGATATCAGGAAGATTGAGAGGTTGGGGTTTAAAAACCTGTTCAGACACTGCGATTGCTTTTACAGTAGGATACTGCAACTTATATAAAGAGTCAGGAGGGTCAGTAGCTTTGAGTAGAAAATCTGGGCAGCTGATTTTGAGGTGTAATCCTCAAGGAAGAGCTGGTGGACATAACAGTGAAGAAGAACAGGCAACATTGGAGCTGTCTGTTTCTGTTCCCTTTGTACAAAAGAGAATTGATTAGGCTGTGAATTAAGACCTGAGGAGTTCATTTGTTTTTTTTGTTTATTCTTTTGAGGTGCAGTGAGTAAAGTCATACTGTAGTGCATATAATACAAAGTGACTGTGATGAATATTGCATACAGGTAGGTGACAAATCAAAGACAACAGTGATGAGTTGTACTGATAATGCAACATGTTAACATGTGATGATGTTGCACCAAAATTACTTTTGTTTCAAAATGTCTATGTCACTTAGTTTGATTAAGTTAACTTCTGCAAAGTGTCCAATGTTGCTAGTCGAAACCACAGAGCACCCTCCACACACACAACTGTGAACGCAGTGAAGTAAAAGGCCTTTTGGCCAGATCACAGCTAGAGTTTTCTGTAAGACCGCCTTATCTGACTCACCGAAGCATTTTAAAAGACTAAAATATCAAGCATTTTTTGCTGGGCTACTGTCTGCGCTCCCTGTCATAGACTCTCCACCTGACATGGTGTGTTGATGGTAATGGAAAGTGCTTTCTATTACATCAACCCAGAATCTCCTGTAGATGTTCAGTTTGATTGAGATCTGGATTTTTTTACATTTATAAAAGTTTTTAGTTTGTCACATATTTGTATCAGCTGATTAACATTGCTGATTATTTTTAAATCTATTCAAGTTTGGATTCTTCTTTCCTCCACAACAGACACTTACATAACTAATAGCTACTGTGTGTCTTGGAAACAGTGTACTGCAATTATAAAACATTGATAAAGATCTGTAGTTGTCAATGATGCATTATATGGTGAGATGAGTGACAAACTCCTAATGAAGATGACGCATAACATCCAAACAGATGGGGAAGCAGATGGGAAAATGAGCAGCTGTTCGTCATATGTGACATCACCACCACTCAAGTAAAAAAACAGAATTTGCTCTTTGAGATGATCAAGATGATGATTATTCATCCTACACATAAGACAAAACCTGTCAAATGCATGTGATACTCATGTGAAACCTCGATCACTTAATGACCCCTAAACATGTGCAATCAAGAATCACTATTCGTGGTGGACATGACCAGCTTTACATTTTTTCAATGCTGACCCCTGTCCACCATAAAATGTAAACCACCAGGTGGTAGTAAAGTTGTGGCTGATTGGGGCATTTGTCATTTTCCTCGGTATATGCAATGGGATGTATTGGTGGCACCTAAATTTTCAGAATGCCTCTATGTACCAGACCAAATTGCACAGGTTCCACTTTCCACTGCAGATGGGGAGGAAAGCCAATTCACCTATGTCATAACCTGAATTAATTGATGTAAGCATGCAATAGCCACAGAAAAAAAAGCTAAATAAAAAAAACGTAAGGCTCCTTTTTTTAAAATCAAACAACATATTTATTAATCAAAGCTTGAACAACAATCACTCTGCTGTAATAGCTGTGTGCGCCTCCAGCTTTCTCTCACCCTCTCCCTCAATTTTTCTTTCATTGACTGGATGAAAAGTTCTAGTTAGAGTCACGAAAGGAAAGTAGGCTGAAGGCAAATTCACATAGAAATGTTTTAGATGTATTTATTGTGACTCTCACATGTGTCTCACATTGCAGATATGATTCTGTTTTGTCATGAATCAATCCCCATTGAATCTCACGCAACCTCGTGCTTTTTTACATTTTTTTGTACATTTTTCTTTTCAGTTCCTGATAAGAAAACATACTAACTGATCTGTTCTGTCTGTTAATCTCCTCAGTTTCATTTGCCCAATATGGACAGAATAGGAAACTAAATATGACAGCTACAGTAACTGATAGCAACTCATAGACACACTGAATAAAACACGTGACAAGGACCCAACAACAGAATTTCTATATGTAAATTACTATAAAATTATGTCAAATAAATATAACCAAATTATTGTGAAATGTAGTGAAGCTGTAAGTCTAGTCTCATCCAGTATGCTCAACTGTGTTCTACAGCTGTGTTCTACTTCCTGCAGAAGCTTGATGCTCTTCCACCAATGCTCCTTCAGATGTTCATTTGTGTTTATTTGTTTGTGTGTTTTGTTACCTCTGTGCCTTTGTTTACTGTTGTCATTGTTTATACGTGACATGTTCTATGTACATTATTGAATTTTGCATACTTTGTCTCTGTCCTAGTATTTATATTCATCCAGTGTTTATGCTTGCACATGCTTGTAGCAAGCATCTCTGTAGCCCTCCCCTTTTGCTAAGGCGCAGCATTGCTTAGCATAATGAGTCACAGAGCTGTGCTGTTTAAGATTAAATTTAGAACACAGCTGAGGGTCATGGCGCTCACACTTTGGCAGTGCAGTGTTACCTTTGTGCCTTTCAAGGCTTTGCTTGTTGAACTTTAGATTAAGGAAGTCCACACATAGCCCTCTCTGTCAGTGACATTATGTAAAAGAGTTCACATAGCATACATTTTAAAGAGATGTGAGACTAGCCCTTTGGGAAAACACAGGCCTGTTAGTTCACAATTTTAGAGACCTTCTCAAAAGAAAGGGACATTCTTCTTTGTCTGTAGGTTGTTTCTCATATTTTACATTTTGTTATAAAACAAGTAGAAGACTTTGATTAGTTTCTCATACAGTGCACTGACATGTAGCACGTAGGAAATGATTCCTCACATGTTCCAGATTTTCCCTCACTACTTTTGTCTGAAAAAAATCTGAATTTTTGTATATTGTGGAATATTTGCACTTGAGTCTGAGTGAATGTGCATGACTAAAGCATGAACCTGTTTTATTGTGATTATTTAGTAAACGACACATGCAGGTTTAATAGACATGTGAACAGTGAATGTGTAACCAAAATATTATACAACGCAGGTTAAAACCAATGAAAATACATAAGTAGCTGAGCTTCCAACAGTTTTTGAAATAAAGTTATTTGAGAGGTTTAAAGGGGAAATGTCTCCTTTACACATCTGAATATTGTGCATATGTTTAACATTGTTGGCCACTGGTATAACAATGAATTGTATTTTTTTTTTAAAAATGTTTTTTTAGGTTATTGTATTTTGCTTTAGGTAAAATCTCTACTGGGAGTGGACTACACGTACATGTACATTTGATGGGTCTTGTTGCTGTCCAACATTGGTGTCCTAAAATAGGTCATATGCCTCTGCAGGTCTGACCATTTTATGCTCATAAAACTAAGGTTATAAATTGCCCCTGAAAATAAGGGAGTTGGCTATTGGCTTCCCCCAGCTTAAAGTAAGAGTCCCTGTTCCTCCTCTGGTTGGTCAGAAGTTGGTGAGAACTTCTAACAATGTGGACAGGGTCAACTAACAGTAAAGCCCCAACCTCATATTGGCCTCCTCCAGTTGAAAGTAGTACCCAAGTGCTTTCTGTGGGCCTCTTATAGTCAAAAGTAGGGAATTATATGCCTCTAAAAATCTTAATAGGCATATTTGTATTTTGTTTTTGAAGAAAGTGTCATTAATTTCAGAATAAAGAAAATGAATGTGGGGGGATTACTTTTGTTTGAAATTGTTATTGAACTTCTAGGGAAGCCCGGGTAATTTGGCTGGTACATTATATAATTCATTGTGAGCCCAAAAACAAATCCATACACCAGTGCAAATAGGCCACAACAGCTCATTTCACAAAGAGCTGTCCTCCATAACACTTGGCAGTCCCACAGAACCCCCTGTCTCCTCTCTCTCTTCTACCTCTCAGCATTAACGTTTTATAATCTATGTCACACTCCTCTGGCAGTAAGAACAGCATCCCCAGAGACTGCAGTGTTGCTGATGTTAAAGTCTTTGTGGAAACCGAATGCAGCGCAGCTCCTCTCTGACAGTGTGACAACACAGAAACATCCCTGTTTGTTCCTCTGGTTGGATTCGACCTTTCTCTGAAGGTTGCTCTTCACCATGAGCACCCTTCAAACATGTTGTAAAAATTATGAAAATGAATGAAAACCCTCAGTCTTCCTCAGCATTTTTCACCATCGTTCTTCCTGCATGAATGTTTCTGCTGCTGATCTCTTATAACCCTGCTGTTTAAGTGAATTAGCAAATAACAGATATTAGTTTTTATTACATTTTCTTTGGAAATGTGGTTTGTAGAATCACATTTAATATACACTAGTGTACATACAGTAAAAACTAATTGCATAGTTTTAAGATTTATAGCTCAAATATGTGTGTGCTTTGCTTTTGTACTTCCTCCAGTTTATGATAGGGATTTTACCATACTGATATTTTTGAAGAGTGGATAAAGCACCCACAACTTCCTGTGAGCAAACTGACACTGATGTGTAAAACCACTAAAGTCCCAATTACCTGTTTGTGAATTTTGAGAAACTCTATTGTACATGTACAGTAGCAGCAACCCTCTCAGCATTTTCCTCTTTGGTGCCAGTTTATGAGTTATGAGCTGAATCCTTCATGTCAATACTGGAAGGCTAATTGCTGTAATGATGCCCACTGGCAAAGCTTATCTGCATTCTAAACTGTAAATCAGCAAATAGCTGCATTCACAATGTTCAAAAACAGTATACTGGCACTCTAAAAGAAGAACAGTGAAGAAAATAAAACCATTAGGGAAATTTCATAAACATTAACCAGCGATTAAAATACTGTGTACATTTTTAATATGTGCAGATGGTCAAAAAAATGGTTTTCATTTGAATTATATAAACCTTATGGGGCATCTTTTTACACACTGTGCATTATGTGCAGAATACGAACCATGCAATCACAAAACTAAATTAAAGCAGTAAAGTATTCTAAGACGTCTTCACACCTGCAGTTTGGTTTAGTTAATTTGGACCAAGGGTAGAATTCCAAGCTTAGAAATTCCATTTTATTCTTGTTTATCAGAAATTAAATCACTCATCATCTGATAAATGTGTTAATATAGTTACCAAACATTCTTGCATACAGTACAAAGTGATACAGTGCAATCAAAATAGTAGAACTGCAAATGTAAAAATTGATCAGTATATTTATTCACATATGGCAGTGGATCTGGAATATGTACAGTCCCAGTTTTATCAGTTAGTGAATGACCAGGTCCTGGTCCTAATGGAGCAGAACTGGAGGCTGCACAGGAGTCTTCTGAAGAGATGATTAGTAGGGTTTTTGTAATGTAACCAGACTCCTACCGTCCTACACCTACAGTATATTTTCTTTCCGCTTGATGCGTTCCAGTCCCTGTTTGGTGTGAATGGAGGTTGGGAGTTAGCCCACTGTGATGGATATGGTGAGGATGTCCTCTATGATTGATAGAACTGGGTGCAGACTTCAGTGGTGACAGTCATCCTGTAGCACAGTCTAAGAAAATGCATTCTTTGATGAGCTCACTTGATGATTGATGGTGATGTCTTGCATTTCAAGCCGTCGGAGATGATGATACCCACGAACTTGAGTGACTCCACCTCCTTGACAGCTGCTTTATTGATGGGTAGTGGGGGATGTGGGGTTGGATGTATGCACACGTCCTTGACCGTCTCCACGGTCTCCACCTTCACATTCAACTTGATTTGATAGGGTGCTTCTGTGAAACAGTTGAGCGGGAAATAAAGACCACAAACCATTAAATTATAAATATCTCCATTCTGCAAGCGACACCTTGCTGGGTCCACCAGGTCTGTGAATCAATGCTTTCACCACCTGAGCTATGTCAACATGCCAGGAATATTTCTGTCACACTCACATTTGGAGCTGAAGCCTGAAATTGACAGTTAATTTGTAACTGACTTTGTCTTAACACTTACAGCAGAACTATAACTATATATGTGCAACACAAAAACACAAAATTTCACCATAATCACCACATTTTTGATCAAATGAACAGAATGCAGGTTGTTGACAGAGGCTGTGATGTGTGACCAGCTGTACTGACATTTAAAATGAGTGACGACGAAGCGAATAAGGTGAAATAAGATCTTAAATCTTCTTTATTTTCACAGCAGAGGTCCAGCTCTCCACTGATATGAGGCCATAATGCACCAGGAAGCATGATCATAACTTTTCTGAGAGTTTATCTGAGATCACACAGTTCAGTTGCTGTCATTCAGCTTTATTTATTAAAACGTTTTGTCACAAGCTGGAGTCAAACTCTTTGTGTGCGCATACATATTTGGACAATAAAGTGGATTTTGATAATCACAACACTGTCAGGCAAAATTCACATAACAAGGTTAATAGCGACAGCTGTGCAAATTAAAGTCAAATCCAGTGGGATGAGAAAAAAAAAGACTGGTATAACAATGAATTTTGAGTTTCAGCACATCTGAACTGACTATATAATTATTCTCATTTACATATTTTTCTGTTGTCAGACAAATGGATGAGAAATAAATAGCCTATTAATTTAATTGTGCCTTAGATGTTAAAATGTCATTCGCACCTGATGGCCAAATGCTACACAGCTGTTAAACCTCTGTTTTGTCTGTTTCTTGTCAGATATATTGTGTTTTAGTGAAGACAGAATGATTATTTGGTTTATCTTATTTATGTTATGTATTATGTATTGTTTCACATTGAGCATTTGACATGAAAGTGGGTATGAAATTCATAAAAAACAGCATTGATCTCAGCACCAGTAGTGAATGTAACCTGGTTGCTGGTTAAACATGTAGACTATTTTATGACTGCAACATTTTGTTCTGCTCAGTGTGTGCAATATTGGTTACAACATCAAAACATGCACTGAAGATTTCTTACATTGTATTACTTCCTTGGATGTTCTTGTATGTGAGCAGATAGAAGACTGACCCCTGTTTTCAGGCAGACTCAGCCCAGTTGTTTGGTCAGAACCAGGTTATATTAAGACATTTAAAACCAAGCAGACAATCTTACCAGAGTTTATTTGGAACGAGTCAAATCATTTAGGAGTGCCACATTCTTAGGAGCATTTCTCTTCCTAATTTATAGGCTGCAAAGAGAGGAAGGGGGTGTGGAGGGAAGCTACCTGATTGGTGGATTGAATTATTTCAGAAGCATAAGAGAAGCAACATTCATCAAAAATAGACTATGCGCACATCTTTCTCAGAGCAGAGAGTGGCTTCTGGGACACCTCTAAAATGTGCTGTGGTGCAGTGAAAATGGCAGTGATCAACTCTGGTGACTGTGAGACATACAGAAAGCAACACAGCCGTTCCAGGTGGAATTATGAGGTTAGGGTGTTTTCAGACCTATGGTATGTTTGCTCTGATTTGAATCTGTGGGTTGATTGGTAAATGTGTTGCATTTCCCTTTTGTTTGGTTTATTTTTATGCTGAAATTTTACAAACAAACTAAATGAGAACATCCCATTTAGTGGAGAAGCAAAATAGACACACAGCAGTTTGGGGGATAACACAGTCATAATATGAGAGGTGTTTTTTCTCCAGGCTACAGGTCTTTTCTTTTTGTATTGTGGAGGGTGCACCTTTATTTATTTATATATTCATTAATTTCATGGTCAGGTTCTGTATATGTCCTCACCTACATGTACTGACAGTGCTGTCTTACCTCAAAGTCCTCACAGGAATTCTACTCTCCATGATAAAATTTCACAAGCAACAAAATGGGGCACTACCACTAATATCCAATGATTGATCTGCTAAGCTTATGCATGATGCAGCATCAAGCTGCGACTGCACGTCCTCAGCTGAAAGTTCAGCCCACAGCCGCGTTCATATGCTCGTTCATTGTTCCTTCTAAAAATGCCTTTTTTCCCCTAAAAAAAACTTTTGCTTTTTTCACTTATTGCACATCTACATTCTTGTCTTCTAGAGTCAAAGTAATGGCAAAGATGCATCAACCAAAGGACCTACACAATCTACTGACCTTTAAACTGTGTATCTGTTGAGAAACCTTGTCAAAGTAAAGATTATAGTTTTATTGTGTAACACTGCGTGTTTTATTTTGGTAATAAAAACAACCTTAAAGCCCTTTTTTATTCAAATAGAACCGCTCTTAAGTAGTGCCCTTTTCCAAACATGCAGTATTTTCCATTAAATTAGCATACCAGTTTGTAACAATGTATGTCAACATATTTGTAACTTTCCATTTATATAAACTGCAAACATATCATTATGTTATGTCCACATAATCTCATAATCTGGTTTCAATTATATTCCCTAGAAAAATGCAATGACAGTTGCAGTAACATAATTTTTCAGAGACAGGATTGCACAAGCAATTTAACATAAACCTCGTAAATAATTTACAAATGTCACAAGAATTGTAAAATATTCGTATATGATGGATAGGAATATATATTTGCTGTGTTCTTTTGTATATTGGATAGTATTGATCTAAATTGACATTTATAGACCTATGAAAACGTGAACAACAAGTTAAACATCCATTAAGTCCAAACAGTGCCTCAGGTTGTCGTGCAAGTGGTCAGACACTAGTCAGGAAATGCAGGTTTTGTTTTGGCCTCTGTTGGACGAATTGCATCATTTATCAAAATGGTAAACACATGATAGTGTAAACATGGATTTTCAACCAGTAAATAAAGTACCAAGCTCACACAAGGTACGTTATGCAGGGTGGCAGCTCACAATTGACCAGATTGCTTGGTCTCAAGCAATGTTCGATCAATCCATTGTCAACAAGCCACTCAAGGAAAACTAGATAAAACAGATTTCTTTGGTGCAGATGCCTGTGGCTTAGGCTTTCTGTTTTTGTCAGTTTGATGTTGGAGCCTGATAACAGAAGAGGCATTGACCTTTCTTCTAAGATAAATTGAGTAAATGATTGAGAATTTAGAGTTTTATAAATTCTGATTTTTATTTTAATGGCATGACTATATTATTCGCATACAATGTTACTAATTTCGTATGATCAGCTGGAGATATTTTTCAGCAACAAAAACAAAACATACAATTACAAAACATTGTATTAAGCCCCGCATCAATAACTATGAAGAATGGAAACACTGTTGTTTTCCATATTAATCATATTATTGATGAAGTGGATGATGATCATGAAGTCAGGATATGTTCATGGACAGTGCAGAGCCACTATTCATGATATAATTACTTTTTAAGTGCTTCTGTTGGTTGAAAGTTGCATTTGAAAATTACCATGCTGTGTGAATCTGATCCAAGCCTTTCTCCTTCAGATATCAAAATATCAAAAGGCAAAATTACAAATTATAGAACACTATTTTAACTATTAAACTAGACCATCTGGAAATCTCATACTGTTTGCAGTAATTAAAATAAAAATATTGCAGGTGACAGAAAACAGTGATAGGACTATTATTGGTACATACAAACCGCAAAAATCATGAATTTACTTTTTCACGTGTGTCTAGAGTGTCATCAAGGTCATTTTCTTATTCAGCACTTAGCCTGGTTTACGAGCTCTCTACAATACCTACAGTATAATGTATGTGTGTTGAAGTGTTTGTGAACATAGGGGGATGTCTCTGATACTGACAGGATTGTGCTTCACATTGTAACATTGTGGAGACGCTGGCACCAGATCAGAGAAGAGCATTGCTTCCATCTGGCTCAGCCTTTAACACACACACATAACAGGACACTTACTGACATAATGCAATCCCTAGCCCCTTACTTTAACCATCACTGCTGAATGCTTAACCCTAACCTAATTCAAACTTTAATCTTTAAAACATAAGCTTTGCCAAAATGTCCTCACTCTTTTAGAAAAAGATTTGAGAATACTTATTGACAAATCACATTCCATAATCTCAACCATCACAACTAAATGTCATTCATCAGTCATCTCCAACCCCAATCCACTCCTTAATCGAATTATAAACCTACTGTCTAAACACTAATCTTTTGAAGTTAAAACATGGATAGAAAAGCTGCTGTGGCCCATATCTGGTGTACCTACCATGTGGAATAATGGCACTTGGTCAGTCCAACTTTGTTTGGGACAGAGGCTCTGCAGCTGATCATGACATTGTTTGAAGCAGGCAATCTGAATTAGATTTATGCCCTAATAAGCAATTTTTTTGGCTGTCTCCCTCTCTGTGTTCCCAAAGCCAGGCAGGCTGAAAGAGGGGGTTAGCTAACGAGTGTAAGTCATCCGACAGTGTTGCAACAATGAGCTGCACTCAGTAAGTGAGTCACACGGTGTTTGACAAAACCTATTTGATACTTGTTAAGAAATGGACCTGTCAGCATCTAGAGCCTCATGCTTCTTCTTTATGTGGCTGATGAGAAATGAGAAAGAAACAGCAATTCCTTAGCCGGTAACATTTTTAAAAAAAACTTCAGCGAAAGAAGAAGGAAGCCGTGCTTTGCTCAACAGCTGTGACACCTTTCTGCCTGTTTTAATGAACGTCTTCCAGCTAAATGCCATTCAAAGCCTGGATTGAATTAGTTTTGAGCAGCACAGACACTTGACAGTGGTTGGAAAAACAGATGTAGCCTCACCAAATAATACGTTCTTGAAGTACATGTGTTTGTGTGTGTCTGTTTGTGGAATGGTGAACACCTCTTTCAGTGACGTGTGAGAAAGAGCTGTCTTACTAAGCTCCTGTTTGGTAATTTAGTGAGACACGGCACCAGGCTCTGAAAGGAGGGAGGCAATTATTTCTTTTAAAGCCTTTCAATCACTGAGATGTAAAGCCTGCCTGAGCTGGTTAAAGAGAATATAAATGGACAGCAATGGCACCTGACAATTGGTATGGGTGAGCACCTCCTTGTACTGAGGTGTTCCTGTACACAGCAGGCCTATTTTTTTTATTCTTGCAGTGTCACATGATGTGAGGAATAGCTGGTTCGTGCTAGAGGATGAACAGACTGTCTGGTATTAGATGGACTCATTCACACTGAAAATACAAGGTGGTTGAATGATTTATGTCCCGTCCTTTTTGTTTCATAAAGCACTTTGCCAACGTCTCAACGTGATGTCTTTTTTGTGGAGGTTAAGAAGATGAGAAGTAGCAGAGCAGCAGACAGAGGTTACACTGACTCATTAGTTTCTGTATGGAATGGATCATCTTAAATGGCATTCATCAAAAGAGTAATTGTCGCCTCTGCATTATTGTTAATTAGCATATACAGTGATTGGAACAAAATGGCAAAATACTTGTTAACTGGTGGTAATGGCAGATAACAAAACTTTTTGGCACATTATTTCCCCTGTTACACACCACAAGGATGATCCTGATCTTGGTGTGTTGTGAATATTCTCCTTTATTGCAAAGGCTGTGGGATGCGCACACATGCAGTCTCTATAAATGGATGTCAGACAACGGTTGCTCCATCTGCCTTCAGTGTTTCTAGTGTAAACATGACAGCAGGTGTGCTGTGGCAGCAGCAAGGAGAGAGAGGAGAGTGGATGGCTGCCGCTCTGATGAGTTTGCACAGCCATTTAACACAGCTGTCTGAGTTTATTAGGGCTCTTTGTGTGACAGTAACAACCACAGAAACCACACCAGGAAAACTATTCAGGAGCCTATTTCACTGGTATCTGATTAAACTCCTATTTATTCGCAGTAAAGAAGCACATCAATTTAAACACAACTCCAGTGAAAAATGAGTTTTGTTTTTTGTTACTTGGGGGGAACAGTGGTGGAGTGGTTAGCACTGTTGCCTCACAGCTAGAAGACCCTGGGTTTGAATATGCATTAAGTGCAGTCCAGGTACTCTGGCTTCCTCCCACATTTCAAAGACATGCAGTTAGGTCAGTTGGTGACTCTAAATTGTCCATAGGTTGTCTGTCTCTATATGTCAGCCATGTGATAGGCTGGTGACCTGTTCAGGGTGTACCCTGCCTCTCGCCCAATGACAGCTGGGACTAGCTCCAGCACTCTCATGATCCTAAAAGGATCAGTTAGGATAATGGATGATGGGCTTTTGTTACTTAATTGGATGTTTAAGCTTTACTGTGCTGAATAATATATGTGCAGAGGTTCCCACTAAGGCTGCTTTACATTCATCTGCTGAAGGTGGATAATGTCTCTCAGTGTAGAGCAAAATCAACTTCAAAGTTGGATTATGATGTTTATATTAACTGGCTGTCAGAAGTTGTCATTAGAGTAGGTTGACAGACTGAATACACCTACTAACCATTCTACAAGCTACACCAGTGCTGCAACTAACCATTTGTTTTATACTATTCTATGGTATATATTATTGATTGAATAGGAAAAGTTACTGGATGTTGGAATTGCAGAAGAGTAAATATGTAGCGCAATAAGGCCTATGATGTCACATTGCTTTAAAGCTTGTGAGCCTTGACAACAAAATTGTACTGACAATGCTGACATTATCCAGTCAACTTCAAAACCTTTTAGCCACTGTTCATCTACTGAGAGCAAAATATTATTTTAGTAGTATTATTACCCAGTATTTAGTTTGGTCAGTTATTTTAGTTGTATATTAGACAATGCTGTTGATGCTGAAATGAAAAAAACGACAAACAGAGAGAAAAGAGACAAGCAGTGGCTCTTGTTTCCACTTCTGCACAGCTAATCAAGCATGAAGTGAAGCATTGGTTTTAAAATGTAGTGGTTGGATACATCCACTCATACTGCTTCTATTTAAAACTAATAAGGTGTGAACGCACAACTGTCTAGTCTTTGAATGTACAGTAATACAGCTCCCATATTTTCAAACCTAATTTGGTATTTTATTTGCAGGCTGATGGATCTTAATAGCAGACAGTCATATCATAGTCCGCCGCTTTACTCAACTCATTATTTTTAATTAGTGCCATCTTTTTGGTCTCAAAACCTTTTGACATTTTCTTCTTCTTTGCAGGAGTCTACACCTTTGGCCTCTTCACTGTTGACATCTTTGTTAACGCAGGCCAGGTAGTGACAGGAAACCTTGCGCCTTATTTCCTGACGGTCTGTAAACCAAACTACACGGCACTAGGCTGTCAACAGGCTCTGCGCTACATCAGCCACCAAGAGGCCTGCACTGGAAACCAGGATGACATTCTGCGGGCCCGCAAAACCTTTCCATCCAAGGAGGCTGCACTTAGTGTCTATGCTGCACTCTACCTGGCTGTGAGTCATTCTACTTTACATTTACTGCTCATATTGTATATAATGTGGATTAAATCACGCACAATCTTAATCACGTGTAAAGCTCATAATTAGATGGTCAGAGAGACGGAAAAACATATTGTGACTAAGTTGAACTTGAAAACTGAAGATTCTTGTACAGCATGTGCAAACATTAATTAGTTTAATAAGATAGCATAAGTAGAATATGCTAAACGTGACTCACTGGACCGACTCAGTTTGGAGTGTCAAATTGTTGTAATGACTTAACAACAACTTTCAGGAGTCACGTAAAAAAAACTGCTTTCTTTTCAAGAGCAACATGCTCAGGTTGCATAAGCTACTACTTTTTGCTTGGGGTGTATAGATCTCTGGTACGTGGACACCTGTGACACAAATTGGGTTGCCATGCAGTGATTGAGCGCAGCTGTTTGTGGCTAATAAATTATTGCTTCCATGATTCCTTGTAAAAACACAAATTTACATTTATAAAGTTCTATTTTGGGCTTGGTGAGTTTGTGTCAATTACAGATGTATTCATATACAGTAGGCCACGTTGGATCCCCCAGTCTTTATTTAAGCTAAATAATTTGTTGCCTAACGTTTGCTATATGTAGATATAAGATGTTGAATTCTTCACTTAGAAAGAAATGATAAAGATTAGATGAATAAGTTGGATGATAAATGAGAAAGGTTTATGTGCAGTCGGTGCTGAATGTCAGATAATGACTTAAGGGCTGAGGAAAAAAAAGTGTTGATTGTGCTATTTTAGTTATGCATGAAGTCAGACCAAGTTAGCATTGTTCAACTCCTGGCTTTATCTCCCACATGTGTCTTTCCTGCAAGTTAGTGAATGACAAATTTATTCAAATCATATTCTACCTGGACTTTTTTGCACATTCAATGTTGCAACATTAAAAGCAGCTGGTTCAGCTGTTGACCTACAGCACATCTACAAATGCAGTTATTTAAAGGAAGAAGTCCCAGGACATCTCTGAGTTTCTATTCAGTTCCCACTATTTTCAGCGAGTTGCTATATCTGCTAAAATCTGAGTGTGAATTGAAAGAAGTTTGGCCAAGTTAATTTGACTTGACCAAAATTCTCTACATGATTTTGCATAAAAATGTAACCAACAGCAGTTGGATGTTAAAGGTCATACTCAGTGACTTGCATACAGTTGTGTGAAAATTAGTGCTTATTTCTTTTTTTTTTTTACATAAAGACATAATAGAAATTAACAATAGTAGTGAATAATGACATTAGGCAAATACAACCTTAGACAAACAAATCATCAAAAATGACTACTTTCTTAAACTTTACATGACATCATGATTTGTTTTACATGACTGGATAACAACTGAGCAAAGACAAGATATCTGGGTTAGGTTTAGGAATTAAAAGTTGTTTCATACTAGAGTCAAACTCTGGTCTGCTGTGGGAAGGTCCTGTGCTTTGTGCCACCCATCCAATCCAAACTCCTCTCCTCTATTATACCCTGTTATATTTAGGGTATAATAGTTGGTGTTCACTGTAGCCAGTAGATGTTGTGTGATCGTATTTATTGATTGTTTTTAGCTGCTGTTACAAATAACCTATAATATATTATTTTACAGAAGGGCAGTCTCTGATATAGAACCATCCAAGACTTTTTTTTATATATTTTAGGTGGTGGTCCCTGGTAGATATTCAGCCATTTAAAATCAATTTACTTCACTATTATTCACAGTAGAGATGCAGAATCTGAAAGTAATCGGTTCGTCAAGCCAACATCCAGGGCAGCACGACCTGGACATACAGTATAATGCTGAGAGAGAACAGTCGGTTCCCCAGCAGTTGGAACAAATAATACTAAATACCTGTCTTCTTCATCTTAATGTCTGAGAATATATCTGAGTAGTTTATAATCTCGTTATCTGTATTATCTGACACAATAGTTTTAATTGATGAATAGTGAAATGTCTTTAAGAAAGACATGAGCGACTGGGATTCAAACACTAATTTAATGCTCTGTGGTCAGTGAAATATAGCTGAATGTTTTACTGATGCATCCTCACATCATGTCACTGCTCTGTTCCATTGCAGACTTTGGTCTGCATGACCTTGTGTCTTATCTTTATGATGTCTAATGAGATTATTGCATTGAAATCCCAACCGCATTTAAATCCCTGATTAATTTCTCACTTGTGCAACACAAAGGGAATCTGACATGAGATATAGATCACAGATAGTGTCAGAACGACAGAGATGCTTCTAAGTCCTTTGAGGGAATTTATTTTGTATGCTTCACTTATAAGGGCCTTTTGCTACTTTAAGGACTTATTATTTTACATACTACTTCAAGTAAGCATTCTCGTATGTACATACAAATGATATGAAATGAAAGTGACATCAAAAACAAGTTTTTTAGGCTGAAATATTCGAATCAACAAATGTCCTAGTATCTAGTATGAACATAACAGTATGTGCAAATACAAAAACACAAAGACTGTATATTCTTGTGTCTGCCCTTTGATTGACTGACACACAAATTAGTGTGGTTTGTTGTGAAATACAGTTAGGCTCACAAGTATTTGGGCAGTGACAGAGTTTTTCATTTTGTCTTTATACACCACCACAATGAATTTGAAATAAAACAATCAAAGTGTGGATTTTCAACTCTATTTTAAGAGGTTTCACAAAAATATGCCATTGACCATTCAGAAATGACAGCCCTTCTATGTAAAGTACCTCAATTTTTCAGTGGCTCAACAGTATTTGGACAAGAGACTGGCATTTAGAAGCTGTTTGACTTGAGCTACTAATACGACATCCAAGGAGATCTCAATGCAAATGAAGGAGGCTATCTTTAGGTTGAAAAAAACAACATATATCTATAAGAGAGACAGCAAAAACATTGGCGTGAACAAATTAACAGTTTGCTACTGTACATTTGGTACAAAAAGGAAAAAAAAGCACTGAGCTCAACAACATCAGAAGGCCTGGAAGATCATGGAAGACAACTAAAGGGTATGATCACAGAATTTTGCATGGCAACAGCAATAATCCTTAAAGTACTTGTAATTAACATTGTTTTGGTTAGATACCAAGTTCTTCAAACAAAATCAAAATTCTATTGATAACACCAAAAATCTAATTTGTGAAAAAAAAAAATTGCATTTGTGTTTATTACAGCCCCTTCTTATGGTAGACGTAGGTCATTTTTCTTATTAAAACACACACACTACCTTTCTCTAAACATTCACCTTTGTAATGCTTACAGTTTATGTCTTTGTTGTCTTTTAGGCAGGAAATGAGAAGAGGAGGAAGAAAAGTCCAACCAAAAATAGCAGGGCTCCAGCACCAGTGGTGCTTGGACCCTTAATCTTATTTTGTTGCATTTAATTTCACTGATTCATTACACTTTGGCCAGAAGCCCTACATGATTAGAAGTTTGAACCTGCAGTCATCCAGTGTGGATTTATTTAACCACAGCACACAAATCAAACATTTTCCAGAAAGATCTGATTGCTTTGATTTTGTGTATCCTAGAGCCAATATCTGCTCAAGTGCCCATGAGTGATGGATGTGTGGCTTTGGAGAGTCACTGTTTAGGACATAGATGCAGTTTGCACAAACACACACAGCAAGGGTGTACACACTCACACACACAACCCTGCAGCTCTGAGGAGATGATGATTACCCCTCTTCAAACTCTCATTGCCTCTGCCATTACAGCAATGCCAGGGCCAAACACAGCCATGTAACATCTGCTGAACCCAAGGATTTATCGAAATGATGCTGTAATTACCCCATTGAAATGGAAATATAACAGCAATGCAGATAAAGAAGTACGTATTGTAATGCTTTGGCTTTAATCTACAATGTAAAGTTGTTCAACCAAGAGTAAGTGTGAACATGACATGTGATGTTCTAAAGGTCTAAAGATTGCACTTGTCCGAATATCTATAAAAACATACAATAGCAACACGCATTATTACATAGGTTAAAATGTCTGTGTGACCTAATTATCAATACTACCAATTTGAATGTGAAAAGCTAAACAATTACAATAGAACTGCATGATCACGTAACTGAAGTTTGCTTCACTAACTGAGCTAGATAAGTAATAATAATAAATAATAAATAATATGATCAATAGGAACTGTAATGATTTTTAGACAAAATTAGGGCCAGATGCAGACCACTCTTTATCTCTTAACTGAAAAATCAAGGAAAACACACAGGCTGGAAGAAGGAAAGTCAGCATAATGTATCCACCTGGATTCAGTTATTAACAAGCTGCTGGACGGTCTATGGGTGATACTTGGTGGTATCAAAGGCACAATACATAAAGTCTCATATTTGTTAAATTGTATTTACGTCAATGGAACTCGAGGATCAGTCTGTGGCATCAATGCCTTTATGATTCAGAACCTGCCTACACACTATTGGAGACTGGGAGAGACAGCAAACCTTCTTGCAACTGCAAGGTTAGCTGTCTTGGAGTAGCTGGACTACCTGTGCAACCTAACTGGGCTGCAGGTTGTGCCTCATGCTACCAGTAGTGAAAAGGACACTAGTAATACAAAATACTTGGAAAGAGGAAGTCAGGAAGGTTTAGGGAGAAAGCATTCAAAGTCATTCCCTTTTGGGAGGCTTGTATTGCAAAACAACTGATTCACATTTACTTGTGCTTGTACTTCCTTAATGGACAGATTGATATTCCTGAAATATAACTGACTTGGTGATGTACTCATTTCCCAAACTTGCTGGGTGAAAACATTGGAGTTTTTCACTCCACACATCATGGAGGCTCTATGCACAGAGGGTGTGCATGTCAGTGCTCAGTGTCAGATATTGATTATATACTGTGGCATTTCTAGACTGACAGAGTGTGTGTTGACTGTGTGACAGGACTGTGTTCATCCATCCAGCTGTGAGCTTGTTTTGTAGCTTTAGTTTAATAGTTGCCATGGCATTTCTACTCAGTGTGGGCAGCGATGTATTGTGCTTTGACATTCTTTTTAAGTTTGGATTTTTGAACGCAGTGTTTGATTAGCCATGTTGGATATCGCCTCTCCGCTCTTCTTCTGTTTATTCAAAACAAGTCAGAACTATGTTTTCCTTTGCAGCAGAGAATTTCTCTTTAGAAAGACAAGGCAGTCATTATTGCATGTGACAGCATGTCAAGCAAGAACATCTGAAATTATGGAGAAGCCAAACATTCACAGGATCTTGCATAATGCTCTCCATGCCTGTGTAACATCATGAGCAATGTTACACAATGTATTGCAGTAGCCATCTCTCATCCCAGCCGTATACTTTAGCATTTAGCATTAAAGCAAAGCTTTAAAATGCATTCACAGTACACACATTTAAAATAAATCCCAGCAGAAACATACAAAACACAATGAGAAGAAGAATTACAATGGGTAAGGTGTTTGGTGTTTAAGGTGTTTGTGAAACTGGTAAATTTGAATATCAAAATGAGCCTGTTTTCACTGGAAGGTTCTTTAAAGTTCTTGCTACTTCTTTTTTAGGAACTAAAGTTTAGGAACGTCTCCTGGGGTTAAAGTCTGTGATTGACACAATTTGCACAGCGGGGCCAATTCCTTAGGAAGATTAAACGTTAGGCTTTTAGATGTACAGAGCAAGGCCATTTTAAGGGTAGAACATGGCCCTTCAATGAAATTTAGAGCCTAGTTATTCTAATGAAAGTTCCTCAAAAGGTCTAAAAAATTCCTGCAGTTCTTGTAACAATGAGTGTGATAACTACAATATATGCATTATCATAAAAAAATCATTTTATCCACATTGAAGCTGGATCACTTTGATGGGTGGTGATACCGTCTAAAATAAAACCTTAAATCTGGCTAAATCTGTTCCATGAAACTAACTGAGAAAAGCCGGGAGTAAAATACCGTTGCTCTCCTTTAAATTAGCCTGATGTATTAACACAGCAGTCTGCACTGGCTTCACAGTCCAGTGTGTGTGTGTGTGTGTGTGTGTGTGTGTGTGTCCATGCATGTGTATCTGAATGAGTCCCACTCAGTAATACCACAGGACACCATTTGAACTTGGCAAGACAGAGAGATTGATGTCAGACATTGCTCTGAAAGGAGGACGAGCTGCTCGGCCGCCGTTTCCCCAGGTTGAATTTTTCATGCTGCACTCTCCATTTAGCTGACAAGCCTCTGATATAGTGAGCGTGCCAACAGCTGCTAATGTCTGACACTGAATAGGATGTATAGGTTAGCGTGTGCACCCAGCTATGAAACACTTGCAAAGGCTTTTGAGACAAATCAAGTTGACCAGAGATTCTTCTGGTCAAATGAGGTCCAACCAAGAAACCTTAAAATATACTTCACGTGCGTGTGTTCTACAGTCATCGCTAGCAGCCTGCTCGGTGCATATAGCGTGTTACAGCTCATGCAAGCCACAAGGACCCGGGGATAGAAATCACCTTGACCTGGTGAAGGACGTCCTACACTCACACATGCACATACATACAGTACGCACATATTAATGCTGATATCATTGCTTGCTGAACTGAGTCTGTGATTATAATAACAACAGTAGCAGCAATAAGTATCACACTACTAATGATTGCATTGTAATGAAATTGTATTTCTGGTATTACACGAACTGCATTAACAATGTATTTAGAATAAATTGCAGAATAACTAATGAAGTCTCCTGTGCTATTGTGCACAGGAATCTCAGTTGGTTGTGACTGTTTTTTTCTGTTCAGCTTCTACTGCAAATAAGAAGAATCATACATAGAAATAATTCCCACAATTCCAGTAAAAAAAAGAAAAGTCTAGCTATTAAGTCCCTCTGTCTGCTCTGACCAATCCTTTCCATGTAACCAGGGCAACAATGGTGAACATTTTTAACAAGTCTGTTTGAGCAAAGATGTGAAAGAGATTGTTTGGGTTAATGTTAAAGCTGTGTTTCATGAAAGGTTCATAAATTATCAGTTACTGTTGTAAAATAGTTAAAGTGTAACAGACTTAAATTTAACAAAATAATGTTAGAAATACAGTAAAAAGGAAATGCAACATGTAAAACACTAGACTTCATGTTTTATTCTATTTATAGTGCTGCAGTTACATTTACTGGCAGAACATCCAGAAAGAAAATCAAGACAATCTGGTGACTTCATGTATTTGAATTTAAAGAAAAGCTGAATCTGTTAATGTAGCCTATTCACGCTGTTATATATGCATATTCAAAAGTCTGCAGGTCTCACAGCACCTGTAAAATGAGCCTCTCATACTGTATAAAGAAAAACATAATGTTTTAAGATATGTTCATGTCCAGATAGTCAAAAGAAATAAAGAATAAAGCAACTGCAGAGAACGAAATGAAAACATTTTATCTGGCTTTGAAGAAGATTGCACACTATAATGAATAATACAATTAGGCCCTTAGAGGCTGTCTTCTGCCTCAAACCAACAGATCAGTAATTAGAGCCAAACATAGACATGTTTCCTCTAGTCTATATTTATCTGTTCCTCTTTCTCTCTCGCTCTCTCCCCCTCTTTTCCCCATCTTCTGCAAGGTTGATATTATGGCACCAAAACAAGGGCAGATTGGATATTAACATGCATGTATCACATGGTTCTTGTTCAAGATACAGTTCCACAGTGGAGGATAGATGCTGTACAAAACTTCTAAAACAATATACTTGAATTCACATCCATAGCTGGAGGGTCTTCATGAAAAAACTGTTTCACTGACTGAATGTACCTTATTAGTACATTTGTTCAATGATGAAAGATCTACAACTACAACAAAATACAATTAATCAAATCAAATCAAACTAATCTGTTGTGCTTATCTTAAAATTGCAAGGCTGGTGTGTTTCATTTCAGCTGCCAGAGAGAACCACAGCTCTTGTTAACAGTACTAGAGGCACCTTTCCTCCATATTCTGCAAATGTCTTGTGATGGGTCATAAGTCTTTGAAGTTTGTAGGATGAGTGACTTTGACACTCATTATTTTAAAATATAGAAACATACAAAATTTGATTTGCTTGCTTCTTACTGGTCAGTTGTTGGAAGTGTGTGTTTGATGATATGGTTAGTATCACCCAGCATGTTAAACAGATGTGATAGGTGTCTGATTGCAGTAGTTAATAAAAGTTAACTGGCAACTGACAACTGAGTTGATAAACTTTGACTGCAACTTCTTCTCGTAGTAAACATGCTTGTAGCCCAAGGTTGTAATAGTAGGGGCTAGGGTAGTCAGCTGTGCAAAAAAAACATATTGCGATTATTGTGGACAATACAGTTTAATAAATGATATAATGAGACTGGCTTGGTATCAAGTAATATACACATATAAATGATATCATCAATAGAATGAATCCAAACACTGATAATAACCTCAAGCTAAAAACTTTAAGATTAAACCTATATAGTCACGTTAAAATTAACCTTTAACTTCAATTTAACAAAGCTAAAGGAGAAGAAGTCTACAGGCACAAACAACCAGGATACTTTGGCTGCTCCCACACACTGAACACAGACAGTGGAGGAGTCACAGTCACAACAGAGAACATTCACTGACATATTTTAGTGACTCACCTCACATAAACTAGTTCATGCCTGGCCAAAAAACATGCTGTGTTTCTTGTTGCTTTTTAAAAACATGCTTATGCTTTAAGCTTAAACAGAAACTGACTGATCATCTCTTTTCTACTGGTGCAAACTTAACACAAACAAACAAGCAAATCACAAAGGTTGACATCGCAATTTCAATTAATAGTGTAGGAAGCAACCTATTTGAGCAATTGTCTTACTGTGAGGTTTATTGAGTAATTTGCTTTTGACTGTATAATAGGTTGTAATACATATATAATTTAGAGAATACATCTATCATTACATCTTAATAAAATATCCAATCATTGTGATTCCTACCTTTAGGTGACAGTCAGACTGAGGGACAGAGACTGTGTTTACTGTATAGACTATGATCATACTCATGTACTGTATGATATATAAATGTATGGTTTTGCAGGGTGCTTTCTGCTCATGCTGTAAATATAGATTAGTGAGGGGCCCTTATAAAGATGATGTTTTATTTACAACAGTTCATCTAAGGCTTAGATGGTCACGAGAGCAGAAGGAAATAAGAGGGGGAGGAGAAGAGGAGGATGATGCTTCAGGCCTCTCTCCCTCTCTCCCTCTCTCCCTCTCTATCTATCTACAGTATCTATCTATCTGTCTTCTTTTATCCCCCTTGGTTAAAATGACATAGTGGATTATATCAGCTGTCTTTAATAAATGTTAATTCAGTGGGAAATGTTTGTTTGTTTGTTTGTTTGTGAGGAAAGAAGCCTCACGCTGTGCCACCGCTGTTCAATCAGAGTGGACACAGTGTTTCCATACATGAAACAAATCCACCAGAGCGAGGAGTGTCCTCCTTCAGACAATCCAGCTCATCGCTTCACATCAGCTTCAGGAGTCACATTCTCAGTCAATTGTTTACAGCTTAATTGTCCTCAATCAGAACTATTTAAAAATTAGCATTAATATTGTTTGCTGCTGTACATTACAACACAAAACAACCACAGCCTTCATCTCCTTCTCTGCTGCCCTCTGAAACACCCTCTTAATGCTTCTCTTCTCTTCCTCTCCTCCCCTCTCATCTGCTCTCTAATTTTACCTCCTCTGTTCACTCCTTCCCCTCCTCTCCATGCTTGTCACCTTCCTTCCTCCTCTCTTCACCTCACTGCTCTCATTTGTTATGTCTCTCTCCCTCCGGGCATCATCCTCCGCCTCTACTTTCTTTCTTTCTTTTCTGTTGTTCCTCGCCTGTATTCTATCCATGTTACTCTCCATCTGGTTCCCTTTGCTTATTTTTATATTCCTCACCCACATATTTTTTTCATTATGTAGTTCCAGTGACAGATCTGCCAGGACCTCTCTAAATACAGAGGAAACTATAGAATGATTTCCAGAAGACTTAAAATATCAGCTCATATCTACACACAGTCACAGCTGTCAGGTAGAATTTCATCATTGAGTTTAAAGATTATTGGTGAAAGTCAAACTAAAATAATAATATAAGTTAATGTAAAAAAGATACTGTGGTGTTGGTCAAAAGAAAATAGTATTGAGGTTTCTGTCTTCAGTCCAGTTCTGTTTGCTTTGCACAAGTTATCTCTTAGGCAGAAATGATACATTTTCAATACATTATCAAGTCTATGCAGATGATATTCATCTATATACAGTGTGTAGGGGGCTGGGGGGGCTGTTTTTCATCACTAAGTTAATCTTTAAAGGCCATGTACAACCTGCCTACTTTACTCATGCAGCTATTCAACTTTTGCCTGTGGTTGCTACTAATACCTAACACGCAAATGTGAAGAGGGGGATAAAAGCATAATGCTACTAAACTGTCTGTTGTTGTGTAAGAGTCCTGTGTCTAGGTACTTGCATGAAAAGAGCTAGTGCAGCCCTACATACCCAGTAGGAATCTGAGATTCTCTGATCAGGGTTTGTTGGTTGTCCCTCTGGAATCTGGAACTCTCTCCTACTGGGATTAACATCTTTACATTCACAACACACTTGTTTATTTCTTCTGTGCTTACCTCCCTGGCAGATGTATGTGACGTGCACAGTGCAGGCGAAGGGCACTCGTCTGGCCAAACCGGTGCTGTCTCTGGGACTCATGTGTCTGGCCTTCCTCACTGGTCTAAACCGTGTGGCTGAATACCGCAACCACTGGTCGGATGTAATCGCTGGATTCATCATCGGCACCGCCATCGCCACTTTCCTGGTGAGACTCACATACACAAAGTGAAAGTTTGAGGTCACTTAGTGATTTTCTTGCGCGTTTTAAGCCGTGCTAACAAATTTCAAACGGGTTTTGTAAAGATAATTTTTAAGTCGATTCCTTACATTAGCCATTAGAACACAGTACTAATGTTTCCTGATGATGGGCATCTATACACCTACATTTTATTAAAAGAAGTTTTCAATAGTGATGTATATGCTACAGTATAAAGTGCGGAGGACACATGGGTTGGAGCGTAAGTGTTATAACACATACAGTACTGAAATATGTGTTTGTGTATTCTATGTGTACAAACGTAGACAACATGCAGTTTTTTTTTGTTTGCATTTGGTAGCTAGGGACTTATTTTACTTTCAGGTCCTCAGTTATATTGGTAGGCTTCTAATAGTAGGGAAGTGCAATCAATTGAGGTTTACAATAGTAATTTGTATCTTTAGCCTCTTTTTTTTTTTTACACTGAAACGGCGTCATATTAATGTGAAGCCTTTGCCTATTTATACTGCACTTTAAAGCGCTGCCGTAAAGGTGCTCCAGTGTTTGTTTTACACAGATACCAGCACCCTGGTATTAGTAGTGTGGCGTTTAATGTGATGTACAGTATACGCACATCAAAACATTACTGGTGGTTGGACCGTCATGCGCTTGCTGTTTACACATTTAAGACATGATTTGGAACCAAACATACAGCTGATGCATGTCAAGTACAACATGTAGTAGAAGGGATTATGGTCACAGATTTCCTGCAGCAACGTGTGGGTGATGAGAAGCTGGAGGAGAAACTCTACACTGACTGAGATTTGAATTGTTATGACCTGCAGCTCTGGAGTAGGAAGCAGTTAATGTATAAAACCAAAGCAGTTCTGTAAAGAAAATTCCTTCTGAACGACCTGCAAGTCTAATCCGCAGCTAAAAGAAGCACTTCTTTAAAATTATTGCTTTGTGTTTGTTGATAGTTGACTTTGGTTAAGATCAGTTCAGTACTGGTGCTCACAGTACCAAAGCTGCATGGTAAATGTGGGCTATTACAGTCCAGGCTGTTGGTTAAATATCTGTGCATGTTTTTGTTAAATATCTTATGTTTATTTATAAGAAAACTAAATATCAAGGTTTGTTTTTTCCCCACGTCCATGTTGCATGCTACCCTGAAATACACACACAGCTATGATGGTATCAGGGCTCCTGATACAGCTGAAAGCAAGCAGCAGCAAAAGAAGATCATCTTTTTTTTTTCGTTCCCATCTTCTTTCTTCTTCTTACATTTGGGAGAGAAAAGCCAGTACTTTCTTTGCTGTGATCAGAGGACTTGGATGTAGAGCAGCCGTGTGAGAAGACCTTACACAGCCTTTTCCCTCAAACTTCCATTAATGTTGCCTCTGATTAAAATCACGGTTACCATTAGTAATGAGCAGAGGTAAAAAAGAATATAGACCAATACACAACGCTTTTTATTTTAATATTAGAGAATCTCTCTCCTCACTTCTGTCTTTTTAACATGGCTGACTGAAAGAAATAGCTGTCATTACCACAGAGAACAGAGCATACTGACTCCTTCTTATCTTTGTAGGGATCTATACATTACATGTACTGATTCTCTCCCAAAGTGACAACTGATATATTGGGTACAATACATTCTGCAGACAGGCGTGGTGGATAACAGAGTTGTTTTAGGGAATTAAACACAAATATTGGTCTTCTAATTCACACTAAAAGTCAGAAAATAGATGCTTGGACAGATTAATGAGAGGAAATAAACCAACAGTTAGGATGCCACAGGAACTGAAGCTATAAATGTACCTCATATATCAGTACACAAACTGGTACTGACTGGCTCTTTACCTCAGTCATAGTCTGTGTGTATGTTTCCCTGGCACGCGCTATTGGTATCTGACCTTCTTCGGTAAAATCAAATTAGGATCTATCAAAATTCATCACACCATACCAATATAATCAAATTATAAGAAGTATGAAGTTATTAATTAACAATATTAAATCGCTATTCCATATTCTATGCAAAATACACAGCTATATCAGACAGAAGAAAGTGTAGCTAATCTTCAAGTAGCAAGTCTTTAAGTCCTTCAAACACAAATATAGGAGGCTATATACCCCTGACCTGAAATTAATGAAAACAAATAAGACTCAATTGCAGTTCTGCTACCCCGTTTTGGCCTTTAGTTTATGGAACAACACACAAGAACAGTACCCTGATTGGTAGCTTACGGTTTATGACTTTGCTAACAATCTTTATGACCCTCACCACATAGCAGGAGTTGGAAATTATGGACTCCAGTGGACCCCACACTGATCCACTGTCAGAGTTTTTGTGTATTTCTTCTCTGCTTTGCCAACTTGAAATGGCTTATTACATTTTGAACCTCAAAGCCACATTTAGCTCTTTACTAGAGGAACTCATGCAACACCCACATCCATCACTGCTACAGTAGTACCCTCAGGAAGAAGTCAATACACACATATGTGACCTACTTGGGCTACGCTGTTAATCCAACTGAACCAATCAGAAATCTCGGAGTCATCGAAATTCACATTCCTGTCACGCATGTGTGGTCTACTAGTCTGTAGGTCTATTTTTCTTTTACTATGTGTGTATCATATGTGTTGTACATGCTGTAGGTGGTGTGTGTGGTACATAACTTCAAAGGCAAGTTACTGCTGAGTGAGGAGTCACCAGTGGAGCAGCGGCCCAACGCAGCCATGTTGAACATGGGCCGAGTGGAAAGTCCTCTGGAGAAGTACATCGCCTCCCAGGTCAGTATAGTGTGGCACAACATAACACACTTATATTACACACATTTTTTATGCACTGATTCAAGCTGATGACATCTATGTCTGCCAGAACATCGTGTTCAGACAATTATCCCAGTGTGTGACTGTAAGACATTTACATTGCTGCCATAGATGCAAGAAAAACTTACAGAAATACCAACTCAATCAATGTCTTTCTCTAATTGCCACCAAAATCATAACCTCACTCACTGCTGTGAAAAAACTGTGAAACAATATTTAGATTGCTGCCCACAGTAGAAATGTATCTGTAAACCCTCCATTTTCTTAAAATTACCAACAGCAAATTTTACATGTGTGACACAACAATAACCTCTGAGGCTATTCACTGACAAGAAGCGCAAAGTGTGGTTGAAAGCTATTGAAAACAGTATGAGGTTAACTGAGTCACTAATGAATGATGATTTTTATTTTGGAACATGGTCAAGGTTAGTAGATGGTAATTACTTTTCAATATTTAATAAATAAATAATAGTTTTCCAAACCTTAGCGCAATTTAGTAGCCTAAACTGAGCAGGTGTTACCCCGTGCCCTTTGCTTTTTACACATATCATCCACCCTGTGACACCTCATGTTCCACTTTGATGCAGTCATAGGGAAGGTGTCACATTTACTTCATAGAAAAAGAAAATAACAACAACAGGACACCAGAATCGCTACTGAAATACAAACTGCTGATATTTGTTTTGTCAGCAAAGCAAAAGTCAAAAGTTGAAATGAAATGTGTCCTGACAAGGTGTCACCTGCAATCACTCAGCAGCGTATGACACGTGGCGATGGTGACAGTGTCAGCAAAGTACACTGGTGTACAAGAAGGTGGTTTCACCTGTTGAGTACAATCGTATATGTACTTCCATCTTGTTCAAATGATCATTTTTGATTCCCATCTTGATACCTTTGATTCTTAACCAAGTACCAAAACTGTTCTATGTAAAACCACTGAAAAAGAGATACAGTAGTTGCAGCTTCATTGTGTTTCTTTTTTCTAATCCATCAAGGAGACTTGATTTATTATGTTGTTCTTAAAAAGATTATGTAAATGTTGAGTAAAAGAGTAGAGGATACAAATTATGTCTGACACCCATTAGTTAGAGTTAAAGGTAGTGGTAGCACTGCCAAAATGATAATGTTGGATGGCACCTTTTCTGCAACACACACACACACATATGCTGCTGTACTGTAGGAGACAGATGACGAAGATGAAGAGTCTTGCTACATTAAGGAGCGCCTGCTAGACTTCCTACGCTGGCTGCGGGGTTTCGACTGGTTTCGGCGCCTCAGAAACAAAAGGCAACAAACTATGACATGGGTTGAAATTGGAGTTTTGCTAAATCTCTGAAAACAGCTCTGCTAGCTTTCTTTATATTCTGTAAAACTCTTGGTTTGACCAGTACGACTGGCTGATATTGTGCTGTATATCAAGTCCAGCCTCTGTCCTGTGCTAGTTCGCCGGTATGCAGTCATCAGGTACAAGACAAGACTTCTGCACGGGCCTGCTACTGCAAAGATTGATGAATGAAATCAAACAAATTTACATTCATGCACCCTATCTTTCTTTTGGATTTACACATCTATTATTGCCACCTTTGAATGTCAACAAAAATCTGCAGGAAGAATACCAGATATGTATTTGTTCTTGACTGCATCCCTCTGTGATACATGCTGTCATAAGAAGGACAGTGTTAGAACAGCGTGGAGCCAAATAAGTTCCGCACAGTAGATAGTTCGCTACAAGATGTGCTCACTCCGTGTGCCTTTAAATGCTTTATTCTACAAGAAACAATACTCGGCTTACATAAATGTCCAAATTTCCCCGAGGCTGACAAAAAAACAAATCATCAACCCACAGAAAGTATTTAAAATTTAAAATTGACAGCAGTGAACACGAATTAGTCAACAATGACACAATGAATCAACAATGAAGAATGAACAATAAAGTTTCTCTGCTGAATATGTAGGTGCCACGTGGGTGATATGACTGAAAATAGCTACAGTCTTCATTGTGTGTTTGTGTGAGCACCGCTTTTAGCACATAATGGAGCAGATCAGCCACTGAACCTCCCGCTAACTCTGCCAAGCTGGAGCTGTCTGCTGTGTTTTGAGGAAAAGATGCAGTTTGAACAGAAGCTACATTGCACACTGTTGACACTGTACTTACATACTCATTTCCTGTCTGTAAAGACAGCTTCATGTTCATATATGATAATTTTTATCAAATTCTGCTTGAACCTCATTCTTAAATCAAGTTGGATGAAACTGTCTACATACACAATGACTACTAATTCCTTTATTGTCAGTGCACAGAGAAGCACAAACAAAATTAAATCTCTCCTAGTAAGTTAACAAGAAAAAGTAATATGAAAAATATTTAAATATGAAATACAAATATAAGAGAACAAGGTACTATACAAGGTAATGTACTAAAAATATATATTTAGAGCTGATGTACAAGTACAACAAAAGACGAACTAGGCTTTGAGTGGTGGACAGAGATACTTAATGCTATTAACAGCAATTAATATCAGTCAGTGGTTTCATGTAAAAATATTATTCTTGGCATTCAAGCATAATTCTAATTTATTACAACTTTGGTTTTATTTTTCTACAGAACATTGCACAGTATCTGTCTGATCATCTGTCTGCTGAAGTTGCTTGTGTTCCCCTATTTAAATTCACTGATAGACATCAAGAACATATAAACAACAATAAAACCAAAGTGGAATAAAGTGGAATTTTATTACACATGTAATATACATGTGTTTACTGGTCAAATCCTATTACTTCAGCGTGCTGTTTGTAGTGATCTTGGTCCACATTGTATCCAGTGAAGCTACAAAGAGGACGAGGCTGGTTCTGTCCAAAGAATTTGGTATTTTTGGTTGATGTGTTTTTTTCTGATTTTCCTGCTTTCTCTCTGCATCTGAGTGAAATCTTGGTTTTTATATCTTATATATAAGCGGTGTGATTCTTCAAACAAGATATATATTTAACAGAGGAATATAGAAAATGCACAGCTCCTATTTGACGATTCAATTCACAGTTTCCTGCAGAAAGTTGTCTCTCGGTTGTTTGACAAAGAGCGGAAAATCTCACACTCTCACCTCAGATATGACAGGCTTGGTGGAAAATTGCCTGCACTAAAAATAGCTCAGCCTAAAGATGCCTGGAAGCAAAACAAGCCACTGTGAACAAAATGTCAGGGCAGGAAGGAACCTTTAAGCAACACAAAAAATAATTTCCCACACTTTTATTTAGATTTTTTTTCTTTAGTTAAGCGGAATTATATCACTTTATGTCCTTACCACATGCTGAACCCGGATGGAAGATGCCATAGGCTAATTATAAGTTCCCTGAAAGATAGATGTGTGAAAGTGTGAAACAAGCTAATGATTTGATCAAACTGTTGTACTAAATCTGCTTTGTAGAAAATTGAACAGATTAGTCACAGTCTTTAATAAAACACCCAGGAGGATGATTTCTGATTTTGAAGGGTGAATTATTACTTGTTTTACATAACATGAGGAAACTAACTTATGCGGGAGATTTTTCTCCCAAGATAAAAATGAAGAGTTCCCCTTGCTCAAATAAAAAATCTGAAAGATGAAGAAATCCATATTTGCTGTAGAGCTTGCAGTCATTTTGTATATATAATGTTCTTAGAATATGTGTCATGCTTAATCTTGTGCCTGTGTACAAAACCAAGTACACAGGCTCCGTATGAGTTCAGTAGCAGTGAAGATGTCTTTTTTGATAATGCGCAAAGAGCCACTTGAGTTGTTCAGATTTCAGATTGTTCAGATATATTAGAGAATCTACGTAAAAACATGCACGTAAAACTGGGTCATCTTTAAGCTGCCATAACCAGCTGTAGTGCAGTATCAACAGCATGTTGAATATGTTGTATGTATGTTAGCTCATTAATCCTCATTACGGCCAAAATCAAGTAAATGCTCCTTCAACGCCCAGTGACACAAGCAGTTGCCTTGAACTGTTAAAATTAACTGCTGGATGGGACAGACAGGGGGAAAAAAAGTAGCTTCACCTCTCGAGGTAGCTTATAGAAAGGGTCAGCACAGACCCTCAAGCTGATTTTAATGTTTTATACAGCACAGCGAGTCAACATAAGCGTGTGGCGAACATGCCTTAAAGGAGCATCGTAAAACAAGCTTTTAGGTCCAACCAAAATTAACTAATAATAAAGTTGAACACAATTGAATTTCTATTATTGCTAACTACAAGCAACTAAAGTACTAAAGTAACAAAAACAAGTGTTGTTTTGTTTTTGTTTGTTTGTTTTTGCATATTTTTCTCACTTAAATGATTCAGATCATCAAACAAATTTTAAATATAAAATGCAGTTTTTAAATGATTACCTGTCCAAACTTGACTGGCCCTTGGTGAAAAGGTAACTGACCCCTAAAAAGACAGTAATCAGGCCTGGGTGTTGCAAGTGAAATTGAACTCAGCTTTCCAAAAAGCTGCTTGATCACAGTTCATTCATGATTAAGCAAGGCAGTGGCCATTACTTTTTCACATAGGCCATTAATCATCTTTTCAGTAAGAGAATGCATATTAAGTAGACCAAAGTATGAGCAAAATCTGCTGATGAAGAAGGAATGAATAATTCCATCGCTGCCAGATCCAATAAGATGAAAATGACACCAGGATCCGCAGTTTGCAGTATATACCATGGACCTTGGAGAACAGTAAACTGTAGGTGCTGCGCTAGGCTTTTATAGTCCGCTCTTAGCCAGTAAAGTTTGTGAGGTGAATATTTCACCAGGAGGCATAACTTTCCATGTAGCACATATATGTGCTATATATATAGAGAGAGATGGATAAGTGACATCACTCCCATGAGATATTTTTGATTTTCAACATCTCTTTTGGCTGACGGGTGAAATTTGATCTATCAGGAAACTTTGGCTGGATGAATCTTTAAAAAGTGATTTAAGCTGAAGCTTAAACTGAATTTCGTGTTGCTATTGCTCTGGTTTCAGAATCACATCGCCTTCGCTGAGGTCACATGACGTGGAGTCGGCCGTGTGGCAGACGCACTGGACGTCCACGTTCTTCACCGTCCAATCCAATTAACTGGAGCGCAGCGCTAAACCCATTCTCTCGTGTGTGTCTGGTCTGCAGTATGTCGTTCTATCTTGTCTTTACCAAGCCCCCGTTGTCATTTGCAGCTTCTTGTATTTAAGTAAAAAAAGAAAGAAGAGTCAGTAACTCAGTGGGAGAGGCTGCTTCTGCTTTCTCGATCTATGCACGTACTCTGAATTTTGCCGGACTCTTTTGCCTCTCAAATGAAGCGTGCTGTGAGGCAAATTCCAGAGTGGACTAGCTGCACACTGTGGGACACTAGAAGAACAAGCTGGATGCTCCATCTCAACTTTCGTCCAGGTTAACTATTTTCTCATGGTTTGGTTTATTTTGTGTTTGAAATGGTCAGTTAGTAGAATGAGAGAAAAAAGGATTTGGGATTTCTTGTAGATTTTGTAAAATCACCTTTATAACAGGAATACTGTAAATATCAAAATGTGACCACTGAGCCCATAATTATCATATTAATCACATTGAAAGACAAAACTAAACTAACTAAACTAAATTAACTACATTTGATGAAAAAACCATCAATTTTGACACGTTCATTTTACATTGCTTAAGAGTAAGAGTGGTGGCTCGCCTACCAAAGTTACTCCAAGGGCACAATGATGACTCATCCAGGAGGACATAAAAGAACCCAGAACTACATCTGAAGAACTGCAGGCCTCACTTGCCTCAGTTAAGGTCAGTGTTTATGATTCAGCAACAAAAAAAGAGACTGGGCAAAAATGACATCCATGAGAGAGTTCCAAGGCGAAAAAGAACATAAAGGCTCGTCTCACATTTGCCACAGAACATCTTGATTATCCCCAAGACTGCAGCAGGACAATGATCGGAAACACACCTGCAAGTCCACCACTGAATGGATCAAAAACAAAAATTAGTTTTTCTGATGAAATGCTGTTCACACTTACCGCAGGTAGAATGAGAGGAGTACACAGGTAGAGAGCAGATAAAGTGTGCCAAAGCATGTGCCGTTACATATGACCATCCACGCTTGGCTTAACTTGCTTGGTGACATCGGGCTGCTACAAAATAAACATTGGTCAACATTTCACACTGGTCCATTAGATCTTGGGTTGTCTAGTGTCCTTTACTCTTCCCTAAAAATACATGGTAAGGGTAAGTTGTCTGTCTCTTAGTGGTCCAGCATCACTTGTGTAGCTCCAGAGCCTCTGGGATAAAGATAACGGTCGGATGTGATTATGGAGCAGCTTTGTCACGTGTGAAAAAATCATTACGTGGCAAGTCTTCCAATTCAAGATCAATAGGAAATTATTTCTTGGAACTATGATAAATATGGGCTCAGGTCTAAGTAGCAAATGAGAAACCTGCAAACATGTCGTTTTGTTTCCTGTCATCACTCTTAGAGTTTAGGGTGTGTGTCTACGGAAGTTTGTGTACAGTATAAATACAGTCAATTCCTACCAATGAACACACTGCTGAGGGTTTATTAGCTGCACCAGACAATCACTGCCTCCCTATGTCTTTCTTTTATTCTCCTTTTTTGTGCTTATAGTGCAGTTTTGGATGTGTGGTAGCATAGTATAATACTGTACTGTCTACATGAAAACAGCACTCTGCACTTCATTGTCACTCATTTCCAAATACAGCTTTCTTAATGTGAAGAGCAGCCTGGCTCACAGGCCAAAACTAAGATTTCTATTGTATACATTTATTGCTCAGATATAATTATAATACATTTTGTCTTGATGTTCATCTGCTGAGTGATATCAGGTTACACTCATTGCAGAAGAGCAACAGTTGAGTTTTTTTCCTCTTTCCTCAGCAGTAGTAATATTCATGGCCTCTGCAGTGAAACAAGAGACACAGAGATGTTCTGGTCTGCCTTCACACTGGGGAAGCAGCCCAGAACATGAACGCCTTTGATCATCAACAACGCTACAAGTTTTGTTTTTTTTCTTCCTGCTCTAAAATTTCTCATGTAGCTCAGTGTAACATTAAACATGAAAGAAGGATTAGTTTTGCTGGAATGCATGTAGATTTATGTATTGATTTCATAATGAATATAGTTCAGTTTCTTATGCTGTCTCTTTTCTATAATTGAAAAGCTTTTCATATTTTACATATAGTTTACATACAGTTTTCATATTCTTAGAATACTGGATCTGAACCCATTAGAGTCCAGACACTTCTTCACTCAAAACACACTTGAATCTAGACATTTAATGAAACATTCTACCATTTTAGGAAATGTCGTTTGGTGTCTTCCCCAGAATTAGACAGCGACATTTATTTCAACCTGCTTTTATTTCTGGTCTAAAACTATAAAAACACGTAGCGGCAAGGGGAGACAACTGAACTGATCAGTGATAATAGTTTTTATTTGTAGTCATATCATGTAGTCACATCACGTTAGAAGAGAATTTTAGAGTTGTACTAAATGAATGGGGGCAGCTTAGCGGTACAGTGGTTGCCCATTGGCTAGGGATAGCAATTGTTTATGGACACAACACCAAACATTTAAGATGTCCAGAAAACCACAGCCACTTTGGTCGCACAAGCCAGTGCAATTCACTTTTAAACGTGAACTGAAAAAATAATTGTGCTATGTGAAGTCAGTCCACCCTTAGTGTATCTTGTTATCTGCTTATTTCCTAGGAGAAAAGATCTGAGGGTTTTTTCTTTATACAGTGGTAAGCTGGAACTCAACAGGACTAAAAGATGTTAGTGATCACAGTAGAGAATTTAACAGCTAAATAGCTTTTTCTTCAGGAGTTGTTAGAGAGCACACCCGAGCTAAAAGAAAAGTGAGTATTGGTTTTAAATTCATCAGGTGGTCATAAATTCCACTCCAAAGGAATGTTAATGTTTCTTTGTGTGTGAATATGAAAATAGCTGAACCATAAAAACATCATCAAAAGCCAGTGGCTGTGGTGGAGTAGGTGGCTTTCATGATTTTCTGCCAACTAGTGGCAAAAGAAATGTTCATGCAGCTTTAATGGGTTCATCATTGGACTTATATCCTGTCCTATGATTAACTCATGTTTTTATGCAGCAAACTACAATTAATGTTGACCATAAATTGATTCATACATACTGTATATGGTTTATTTGCATATTATAGAAGTGCCATCTCTTGTTTGTATTTAGCCTTCATAGCAATAAATTGTCAGACTTTCTTTCCCATCAGGACAGAGGATTCAGAGGTTCAGGACAGATTTTGTTTCCCCTTCAAATCTCTATTTTTGTAACAATCACTGAAGCACTGTATAATGACTCCAGCCAGGAGCGCGCAAAAAGCAGCACTTTAAATCGAGCTGCAACTCTCATTGCTAACGAAATGGTCACCCGCATTGCTGCTGCTTGAAAAGAAACATTCAGGATAAAATAAAAAAATAAAGTCTGCTCAAATGTGCATCACAACAGCTACTACACTATCTTAATATATTTAAAAGAAAAGAAAATTGTAAAAATGTATATGTTAAAAAAATATATGCGGTCATATTCTACATTACTGCTATTTTCTTATGACTGTGCACTGTGTGAGTGTTCACAATATCTTTTATCCCTCTGATAACTCGTACTGCTTCTTCATGTCATTTTACTGAAATGAGGTATATTTCATGTTATTGTTCAAAATTACATTTTATACTGTGTTTTGTGAATAGTGAAATTCATGTTTGTTATGTTAATATTATGTTCCTTACTCTGCTGTGTAATTCACATCAAATAAGTCTGTTGTGAGCATAAGTCTAACTTACCTAATAGTGTTTTTTTATCATATTTTCTCTTTGTCATGTGATTTATTTGTTTTTCTGCCTCTGTTGTTACTTTATGTGGATGTTTTTGCTCTTCTCTTCTTCTAATCCAGTTCCTTTTTATATTTCGCATATTTCCTTTTCAAAATTCTCTTTTTTTCAACTTGAGTTCAAATTGTGACCTTTTACACAGTAGAAAAAAACAAATTTAAAGATTTTGAATAAAAATGATTTGAAATTAAATTATATTGGATCTGTACTTCATTCTTTTAGAAGGAAATACACACTCCCTCTGCTTGCTGACTTTTTTATGCTATAAGCTGTAACCCTTCATATATTTCAAGGTATTTTGAAGTTAGTTTTTCAAACCACTTGAATTTCAATTTTGATAGACTACTTTTGAGTCTCAAATGTAAAGAACTGTGTTACAAAATATCTCAATAAAGAAAAAAGGTGTCTGTGAATGGTACTTCGGACACAATATACAATATTTTAAGGAAGAAGAAAAAACTTTTTAATAATTATAGGTGAAAATACTTGAATTTACACAAAAAGAAAAGTAAGCTGGGTGTAAAATTTATTTCACTCTTTTATTCTTTTCTTTTTTTTTCTTTCTGTTTATGGATATGATGGTGAAGTCACCATTTTCCATCTGCTCTTTGATTTTATTGATCCTCTTGTGCTGCAAAATAAACACTTTTGACAAATCAATTCCCCAAACATGAAGTTTGGATTCTCAGTTTGGGAAATGTAGACTACAACACAAATATGATTGGTGCTTTCATATGTCAACCCAGTCTTCTAAAAATTACAGTCCTATACAATTAAACTGCAATCACAAAGATTATTTTGGGAAACATAATTCCAACATTAAGTTTTTTGTCATTATCAGGACCATATTTTCACATTAATGTAAATTATGTTATGTTTTTTCCAAAATAGCCCATCTACACAAAAATATCTGATCTTGCAGTTCAATATCCAGATATGCAACTCTTTTATTAACACTTTTTATGTTTGGGTTCAAGCATTCAGAAAACTGGGTCCAGGAATAATCATGGGCTGGTCATTTTCCACACGTCTGAATTTAAGGATCCCATATTAATGCAAAATTTTGTAATTTTTGTACATTTATTCGACTTTTTGATGTGTAAAAAAGTTTTCTGTAAACCAATGACTAAATGGTGCTTTCAGAATTCCTGCACCACTGTAATAGTCCCTTCTCTGGCTCTGGCCAGTCTTTGTGTCTGTCATTGTTTGTCTTACATCAGATTCATTCTACAGACAGCGGGAAACGGTGGCATCAGCGTGCAGCACACAGTGCTCACTTGCTGGATCTATTGATGAACATAGAAGGCTCTTTTCTCACTCTCAGAATCTGAAGAAACTGTGGAAATATTATTTTTTGGTGGATGGGTATTCACATGTGTGACCAAATCAGAATCAAAATTTGTGTGCATGTTTGTATGTGCACATCAGAGTATCAGTTGGTTCCTGGTTGCTGGATTAGCTGCAAGACTGGATCTCAAACATGGACTGATTCTAAAATTCTGTAACCCAAACCAGTTTTTTTTTTCAAAATTTGAAGCTGTGTTACCACTTTTTCCACACCATACTGTTGTGTTTTTGCCTGTGTTAGCTACTCTCTACTCAGCAGCAGGAGAAGTTATCAGCTAGAAAATACAGGATGTGCTAGAGACATGGTGTGAAACTTTTAAAGCTATTTTTTTAGCAGTTTAATAGGTTGGGTTAATTTAAAATCAATCAGCATGGCACAGTTATCAAACTTTGGTATAACCTCACTCTTCTCCATGATCCTGCTGTTGTGTCTGTGTTCTACATGCATACACTGCATTTTTGATGTTCTTGGCAGTTTGTAGGTGGATACTGTACTATCCTTATGACGCATCCAGTAACCTCATGTATGGTCTCCCTACATAGGAGATATCATTAGCAAAGAGGAGGAGATTTGGAAGCCCCAGCTCAAAACCAGTTGTTCCAGAGACTGGCTCTGAGCGCAAAATTTCAGCCTGGACCGAAACAAAGATCTGCAATTCTTTTCAGCATTAAAAAAACACACATTCCGGGACATCAGGGACCTGTTTTTTAACACCCAACATGGGTATAATAGGGCCTATTTTAATTTAAATACAAACCAGATCTGTCTCATATCATTATAAGCAATATACTTTTCATGCCTACACCCGACTTCTCACAGTACTCTGTACTCACAATACTGTCTCGAACTCAGGTCTGCGACTACTCAAGGTAAAGTTTGGCCATGTTATCTTTATAATCATGCAAATTCACCTAACTCTACAGTCGTGAAAATGTCAACTGCCCACACAGTCCTAGGAAGATTTGTATTTGGACAAAAATAAGTAAGCAAACACCTTTGAAAGTATGCTGTTGGAGTGTAGGATCCTTAATCTCAAATTCTCCCAGGACAGAGTGATGACTCAGCCAGTGCTCTGCTGAAGAGGAAGACACATTAGTAAGTGACCTTTTCTCCGGAGTCAGTTGAAATGAAATGAACCAGAGCCTTGTGGTTAACAAGATTCTCTCCAGATGACAGAGACTCTGTCCTAATAAACCCTCAGACCTCTCTCACGAGTTCTTATTGTCTGTGCATTTGTTACACCCACATATATTGTGACGTATTGTGAAGACGTTTAAATATGTTTTTCCAAAACAGGGGAAAATGTTGTGTCTGTAGTTTGGTAATGTACATCTGTGTGCAGCTGGAAAGGATGTCTGCTTCTTCCGTTTCTTATACTGTATATTAGTTCTAGATTACAAGTTCTTTTCAGGTAATGTTTTTATACAGACTCCCATTAAACTCAGTCTTCACCAACTCTTCTGCAACATTTCTTCAGACAAACTAGACATCTCGCTTCTCCTGTTTGCTTCATTGTCTTTGTGGGTTTGGTACACCACCCCTCCAGTTCAGATGTATCTGGGTTCTGATTCTTGCCAGGTACTAGCAAGTTCTAGTTCCAGAACCAACCCATATTTGACAAAAATTTAACTGAACTAGCACACATCCATAGATCACAATATTTATAGCTAAGTTCCACAAAAACAAAGTAGCTTACAGTAGTTTCTCTGATGTCACACCCTGTAAAACATAATTTCATGATATGTTTTGTTCATAGGGGAAGACAATGGCTTAGAGGACTGTAATTAATATAGACCATTCTGAAGCTCTTAGTGCTCCTTTAAAACACAATTGGTCTACATTCTATATGGTCCCTGAATGCCTCAGACAATGGTAGAGAAGTAGAATGAATGGGGAAACTGCTGTTGAATACAAAATTGATGCTCAGTGCGTTCAGTTAGATAAGGATTTAATCAATACATGGAACCCATATGGTCTTTTAGGCTTCCTTTGTTTTCAGGCTACATTACAATTCTAACATGCATGTACTGTCCCCACTCACCCCTTGTAAAATTTGCACAATGTATTAAAAGGTTTTAACATATCTTCCTGAGAGTTGGATGCTTTCCTTGACTCTTAATCACTTGATGATTTATGGCACTTGTGGGTGTAGATGAGAGGCATCAAAGTCCTAAAACTTTCCTTTAAAAGATTTAACAGTTGAGTGGAGAGGATAGGGAGAAAAGATACATTTCTTAATTGCCATATTGTGAATACCATAGGTGTCAATACGCTGTACAATATGTAAATTGTGATGTAGTCCATAATGATTCAGTTATACATGTCAGTATCATCATTGGTTATTTCAACATATGATGCTAAGTGTGTTCCATTTAGTGCCATGAAGGTATTAATAGTTGCTTGCAGAGTTACTTGTGCTTGTCTCTCAATGGGAAATTGATTATTTAATTATTGATCGATTGTAAATTCCCACATAAGTGCCAAAGCAGAGGTAAAAAAACATAAAACACAACAAACAAAAAGATTATGCTGAGGTCAGTGCTGACATCACTGTGAAAAACACTGTTGTTAAATAATGTCAAGTCACTGTAGTGTGAATGTCAAACAGGTGCCTGTCAAACATGAAAACTTTTGTTGATCAAATAAATGTCAAGCAGTATGTTGAATCAACATTTAGCTTTAAAGCAGTACAAAGAAATGATTGTACAACATTTCTCCTAATAATTGATTTTATTTTCCGAGCTCAAAGTCTGCTTTATACCCGTCTTTGACATCAAAGGGTATTGAAGCCTTTTTAGTTGCTGAACTCCATCTTTCCCATACAGTACTGTTGATTTGTTTCCACAAGAGAGCATACAGTCTGACTTCAGTATTCTCGTCAAAATGTCAAAGGAAAGGCAGAAACACTGACATTAAATATAGAACATAAAAAAGAAGGACTGCAGACTCCACATGAACTCCAAGGTTTGCTTCCCACATGCTGATCACCACAGTGAGGATCAGAGCTTCTGCTAGCAGCAGTGGCAACAAATAATGGTAAAGCTGCACTGATAATGAAATAAAACTACAATGAAGCAACGTGAGATAATTAAACTAGGAGGAAGAAGGGACACTGACTTGAAATACTGGTTATGTATTAAACATGATTCTGTCTTTAAGACGGACAGAACTGATTTATATAACAGGTGGTTACATGTTTACAGGCCTGTAACCCTTTTAAAAATTGAGCACACAGTGATAGATTTGGTTGAGGTTGATAGTGCATTATGTTTTTTTGGCACAGACAGTGAGCCTCATGTCAGTACAGCCTTAGTAGAAGAGAAATGGAGGGGCATGCCTGGGGATGTGCCTCACCTCAGCTAGGGGTGGACATGTTAAATTGCCCTCAGCAGGGGTTGATGGAGGCCTGGCGTAAAATGTCTTCAGGACTGACAAGCAGGATGGATAAAACCCACTCACCTCTCTGTGTAGCAGCTGCAGCATGGCCTCTACACTACTCTAATGTTTAATTTCAAACATTCTAATTCAAGATCCTGTTGCGGGTGTGAAATTCACTATCAACACATGTGAGAAGATCAGAGGGGATAAAAACTGCATCGCTGCAGATGGAACTGCTTTGTTGCACATCCAGCAGCACAGAAGAGTGGATCATCTGCCCAGAGAAAATGCTGTTATTATGAAGCTAATTGAGTGGAGAGTGGTGCTCAGAACAGTAGTGTCCCTGTATGTCATCAGTTAGTCAGTGGTGGTAGAATTTGTCCTCTATACACCACCATGTAGAATTTGAAATTACTATTCAATTCAAGTTTATTTATATATCGCCAATTTACAACAAAAGACATCTCAAGGTACTTTACAATGTAAGATTTAGGACTTTACAATACAAGTAAATAATACAGAAAACCCAAAAAAATACAGGGGAGAGGAAAAACTTCCCTTTTAGAAAGGAAAAAACCTCCAGCAGAACCAGGCTCAGGGTGGGTGGCCATCTGCCTCGACTGGTTGGGGTGAGTGCAAAAATAGAGAGAGCGAGATGATACTTGCAGAAAGAGAGAGAGAGAGAGAGAGAAGCACAACTTGAGGAGCTTGATAGCTAAAGGCTCTGCCTCCTATTCCACATTTGGAAAGTCTGGGAATCACAAGTAGACCTGCACCCTGTAGAGGACAAAACTGCTTATAAAGGAAAGAGTGCACAGATGAAACCATTAATTGCAGGTGAAGCTACAAAGATAGGAAGTGCTAGAAAAATAAGAGTTGGTAACTGAAAGTCAAGCTGGTGATCACGGCACTTTTTCATAGTAGGTGCTGAAAAATGGAATGAAAGAATGTCAGTCTTCTTCTTCTGAATTTGAGGGGAAAGTGATGTCAAGAAAGATCAAGCCTTTTATTCAACTTTGACATGTCTTTGTCTGTGACAGCTGTACTTTGAGATGTTACTGCTGTCAGAAGTTACAACGTATTGAAGCAAATAGAAGAAAAGATATGTAGGATGCCATGATTATGGAAATGGTGGTGAACCTTTCAGCCGAGGTGCTGTAATCGTGGGGGAGAGCACAATGTGGCATGTCCAGGATGTGCTGTAATGAGGCAAGGAGTTACAAAAAAAAAAGAAAGTTCAGAGCAAAATGTCAAACACGTAAGCTGCAAGATAGGTCATACAGAATATGGGACAAAAAAGTGTGAAAGAATACATAGTGAAGATATGTCTGGAAGCTAGAAAACACCTCGGAAGAATGTGAGAAAGCAGAAGGACAAGACATACTGGAAATAGGATCACATGGTATAGTCAAATGATCCCAGTTCATAGTTCAGACCTGAGGAAGCAAAAAGAACAAATCACAAATATTAACATCACACCATCAGAGTGGTACTAGCACACTGGGCTAACCTGTGTGTAGCAGCATTATAGCTTACACCCAGCAAAGTTTTAATAATGCACTAAGGCGCATTTAATGTTTTGGGTGCACAAATAATATAAAAGCAGAATGTGTAGGCTGCTGGTTTGTGATGTCATGTAGTATATAGATGTAAATCCGATCTGGTACCTGTGAGGAGTATATGTTATCTTAACCTTAAAGTTTTATTTAATTGTTCATCCTGCAATTCCTGCAGTCTGAAGAACCTAATGAAATCTTCAAACCGAGTCGCTGATAAATTTGATGCTTTCACTCGGTCACTCGTGAGGGACACTGCGAAAAGGGGTTAAAGCTTTCTAATATTTTTCGTCGAAATATGTCCCCAAACATGTGCTAATATGGAGAGGTGCAGTCATCTGTGAC
>OMLM01015293.1:8406-22269 GCA_900302695.1 Helostoma temminkii | reverse complement strand
AATACTTTTGTACTTTTCTATTCAATGTTTGAATGAGGTACTTTTACTACTTAAGCTACTCTATGGTAATGATACTTGAGTGACTGAGTGGTCCGTCTTCCTACACATAGACGATCTTCGGAGTGCTAGCCGGCTAACTGTTAGCTCAAACAGACGCCATTAGTTGGGTGAAAATCAGGCATCCGCATCGGTCTGAAGGAGGAATCAGCGCCGCGTTTGGACTCATTCCTCTCACATCTGTTGGTAGCTGTGATAAAAGTCGGACTCTCTTATGCTGTCGAGGTGTTTTTCTCCTGATTTTTAGCTCTTTTTTTAAAGTCGGAAGCCGATGTGAGCTACGCAGGACTTCAGTTCTGACGGGGTTAGCATTAGCAGCGCTAGCTTGGCACCGCTTGTTTTGATAAAAGCCGAGGATTTCTGTAATAAACTCCCAGCCATGGCGGCCGGAGGGACGGGCGGCAACAGTGGAAAAACCTACTCCTTCAAGGTGGTGCTGCTGGGGGAAGGCTGTGTAGGGAAAACGTCGCTGGTGCTGCGATACTGCGAAAACAAATTCAACGACAAACACATCACAACTCTACAGGTAAGCTAGCTGCCGCTAAACCGGGTTAGCTGCTCAGAGCCGTCACGCTGACCGAGGTGTTTGTTTTAGCGAAAGCCAAAGCAGAAGGTGGAGGTGCTGCTGTTTTGGTGGCATTTCTGTTGCTGTCACTTGAGTGTGGACGCCTGTCACCGAGTCCGAGCCGTCCCGGGGGAGCGGGGTCATTGCGAAACAGCGGCAGTGCTGTGGCTGAAACTGGAGCCGCCCGCCTATCGGGGTCATTCGGGGTGACGGAGGTAAAAAACCAAGCGCACAGTGATGTGTCAAGACTGGAATAGCAGCACCTTACACTCTGCACCTCTACTGGAACCTGGGTTACTGTAATCCAGATCTGGATGAGTCCATATGTGGTGGTTTGTGATCTGGATCTGGTCTGATGTGGTTTAGCACTGATTAAATAAGATCTGGTCTGGTACCAGTAGAAGTTTCATCATGATGAGATGGGACTAGTAGTGGACTTGGACCTGGTCTGGTCTGATGTGGTCTGGATGACGGGAAATGCACCAAAATTGCCTGATTTTTGTGATTTTTAACAACAGAATAAAAGTTAAACTGAGCTGAAACTGTATTTAAGTATGTTCTCTGGGTTTACATAGTCCAGTTTGATCAGTGTGGGGATACTGGTTTCTGACCTGGTCCTAAAGACAGTACAGTCGTCCTTGTTTTTCGTCTGTATTGTGTCACAGTTTCAGAGCCTTAAGTTTGTATTGTTTCCCTAAACTTCACTGGAAACACGAATAAGTGCCAAACAACAGTTTCAGTTTCGCTTCTCCGTCACACCTGCCGTCTTTACACACTTTACACTTTACACACCGTCTTTTTCTGCCCTGTTTTTTCCTGTCTCTCGTCATTTTCTCAGTCCAGCTTCTCACGTGTGACTGTTAGAAGATGGAAAACATTGCAGCACATAACGTCGTCTGAAACTGGAAAGAAGCCGAGGCAAATGCTTTTTACCTTTTTCACGTGGGCGCTGCTTTCCGTGGGTCAAACGCAGCTGAAGTTAGCTCACTTTGCATCTGGTAAACACAGTTTGTTGAGGTCAGACATACCTGCATAAGGGTCAGGTGTGTTTGTGATTTATCCAGGTGTGTAGACGCCTCTGTCAGCGTCATTAACCTGATCTCTGTTGGATTTTTAGTCAAAATATTTTCTGTTTTTTGTTTTCAGAGGTGAGAATTGAATGTTTTTCAGTTGTTGGCCTAAATGTCTTTGGACGTTTGGACCTTTGGACGACAGAGCAGATGAAACCGTCTCTGTTTTATGACAGGTGATCAATCACAAACATAATTAGCTGGTGTCAAAGCTGACAGGTTTAGAAAACCGTCAAATATGACATTTTATAGTTTTTCCAGAACTATCCAGCAGCTTGGACTGAAAACTTTTCTAGTGTAAAATGTTCTTTATCCATCCGTATCACTGCAGGCTGGTAAAGTGCTCCTGTGGTCGGCGTGTTTGCATATCACATTTCAAGCCTCTTAGGGGCAGCTGTTGTTTATCATCTCCGCTCAGGTTACAGAAACCTCTCGCTGCTTTGGCAGAAGAGTAGAAAGGAGGGAAAACTGAAGAAATCAGAAGGAATGATGCAGCATTTCCATCGGAGCAGCCAGAGATGGAGCATCAGCGATGACTGGCAGCCGCTCTCGGCGACAGAGAGAAATTCTCCGAGCTTCAGTCGGCGGTGTTTGTGTGAGCTGGCGTTACATTTGAACACCTCCGAGTGTTTGAGCTGCGGCGCTGACTCAGCTCTTCCGTATTTGCTGCTTTTCGTGTCAAAGCTTGATCCAGAAATCTGTGTTCTGTTTGGTTTCAGGATCAAGTTTGTCTGAAGGGAAGCGCTGAAACTGTGTTGTCTGGTTTTATCCGTCTGTTTCTCTGCTGCTTGTTCATGCAAACTGTGTGGGACAGTTTACTGAGATGTGAGGAAAAAAAACAAATGTGTGTTAGAATAGAATAAAAGCTCCTGGAACTGTTTGACTAGAGTCGCACAGATGAGATGTTGAGCTGATACTAAAGGTTCTTCAGTCTAAAATGTCGGAAAATGGTAAATGATGTCCCAGAGCCAAAAATAATGTCTTCAACTATCTTTCATCTGACGAACAGTCCTCAGTCCTCAGAGCTGAGCTCACCAGCCGATTCAGCCCGTTCAGTTTGGGCTCGTCCCGTCCAAAAGAGAGACATTGATTGAATGCTTAGGTTGGAATAAATAAATAAAATCCAGTATTTTCAATAACCAACACAATAAACCGAGCTTCTGTATCGTGTACGTGAGAGCAGCATCGGAGCTGATACCCTAAACTGGTATCGTGACATCACTATCCACAATAGTCACCTTAAAATCAGAAACCAACGTAACGTCTGAGAAGCTGAAACATGGGATTATTATTTTTTAAGCATTTTTGCTTAAAATATTATTAAAATAATTAATGAACTGCCAAAAAGTTGCAGTTTAATTTTCTACGAATACAATAAAATAAAAGGGCATTAATGTAATTTCAGAGACACGCTGTGTAATGTACAGTATCGTTGTTTGTTCTTTACATTATAGGTTCATTCGCAGTTATTTTCACAGTTGTACTTTCTATAATGTGTCTAAAAATAGTGAAAAGTGCTGCACGTTATATCTTGTCTTGTTCTGCTCAACCAAGAGTCAAATCCCAAAGTTTTTTAATTTTTAACGATGGAAATTCTCCAGCCAACAAAATGTTTTTACGGAAAAAACAATGACTGTTAAAGAAGCTTCTTTTGAGAAGCTTATTTCTGCCCTGGTTTGAAATGAATTCTGGGAATTGTAGGAAATCAGCAGTTGCTGTTTCACATGCTTCATTTTGATTCATGTGTATTTGTAGGACTCAGGGCACAGAAGAGGATGATGGCAGGGAGTGCTGGACCCTCCAGGTCCTCCGGACTCCACAGTCACATGTGTTGCCTGCCGCTGAGCGCTGTAGCTGCAGGGATCAGGCACAGTTTACTCTGTCCCATGTGACGCGAACAGTTATCAGGGCACAGCGGGCTGCAGTGACGCCGCTGTCAGAGGTTAAACAAAACATTTATTGTCGCTCAAAGTGAAAATATTTTTTAGCATTTTGCACAGAAGAGATGTTTCATATGAATGAGGAGGATTCAGTCCGGATCGAGGAGTTGCTCCACGACCATCGAGTAAATCAGACGAGTACAATCAGGTCTAGCGTTGAAGCATTTGAATCTGGGCAGTTGTTAAAGTCTGCTGCTTTAATCAGCAGTCACATCATCAAGGGAGCCAGGTACTGGCAGCCACACAGCACTTTTTATCAAGATGGACTAGATACTGCTTTGGGCTGTAAAAGCTCATAAATAAAATAATCAGGAGATGAATCGATAGTCGCAGCCCTGGTTTAGTTTTTATTCAACTTTAGATACAGTTTTGTTTTTCTTTTCTTAAAATATGACACTAAATGTGTGATTTTGTTAGTTGCTAGGAACATCAGTGTATTCACAAATCAGCAGAAGCGTTCTCCTGTTTGTACTTGAACACTTTTATTCTTTTACTAAGTTACCAGTTTATCATAGCAGAGCGTTTTTGGCTTCAGAGAGTGCCGTGAACGACACAGATTAAAGGGAGAAAGATGCAAAACCATTGTTTATGTTATTGTGTTTATCAGCATGAGCACAAACACACTTCACCCATGAGTAATGTATAAATCCTAAAATGGCCTAATTTACCGTGATGAGGCGACATTGCTGTGCCGCTCACAACTCTAACAGAACACAACACGAGATCTTTTCTCCCAGTGGCCATTAAACTGCACAACACCTCCCCCCTCTGTCAGGGGGAGGGCATCACTGTGCACCAGTCGACGGCGTCCGCACCACATCGAGAATCGAGAAAATTAGAGCAGGCGATGGTTGTTGCTGCTTATATGTGCAGACATGGACCCAGTTCACGTGGCAGAGAAACAGAGGTTTAGTGAGTTGTTGCTATTATCTGGATATCAAATGACGTATATCCTGATGTGGGGTTTAGGTCGTGAAACACACCCAGGCAGATCCCATGATCGGGACATTAGGTGTCAGCCTCTGCTGATTTGTCCCGTTGTTAATCACGTATATTGTGACGTAGTTTTAGGTGTGTATCACCCTCCCCTGCTCGATAACTCTGACAGCAGGCCCAGTCAGCTGACCCACTTCACACACATTTGAGGTACTTCACATACTAATATTCCTCCCTCTCACTTCCTCACTGATAAATGAGTCCGTTTCTCTCTGGGATCAATCTGTGGAGACGCTGACGGAGACGTTCCCACAGAGCAGTGCTGTAAATCAGGAAATAAAATATCTCCTGCCCTCGCAGACTTTAACCTCTCGGCTCTTTTCAGAGCAGCGTTCCACTCGCTGTTGGGTGGAAACTCTCAGGTTAAAGTGGAACTGGCAGATGGTCTGTGGCACAATGTGAGAAGTTGCCAAAGTGCCTGGAAACTGTTGCACAAGACTGAATTCATCAGTGAAGTTTAGAAATATTTACCGTGAAGTCTAGTTGAACAACAGCTGCAGGTTTCCGCTGCTGTATTTTCTAATACTGACGTTTTACATCAGCTTTTCTCTGAGTGTTGTCCTTCTTTCACTTCCTTCACAAACTGATAGCACACTGTCCTACATACAGTTTTCTTTTCTACACCTTTTCTGCTTCACTGCACAGTGTTTCCCCTTCTTTTCCCCTTCAACCAGTGCACGTGGTTCATTAATATTCACAACGAAACACACAGAAAACGCCTTCTACACTGTGAAACCTCTGAAACTTTATTACATAATAGTATTATTATATCTTTACCTGGATGGAGAAAGTCAGGAACAACAGAAACTGCAGAAACTTGGAGAAAACAACTGAAACTAAACTGAAAAACTGATCTGACTCGTTTCATAAACACCAAAGTTAGAAGTTCAAATCCAGTTTAATTCAATTCTTGTCTAATTGTCAGCAGATTAATTTACTACATAAACTTGTTTTCTTCCCAGAAAATAACAGAACGTCGCAGATATTTGGGAAGCAGTCTTACTAGGTCGGACCTAGTAACCTTAACACAGCACAAGCTACAAGAACATCTGTTTCTGACCACAGATCTTTAAATTAACTTTTAAAGTCACCACTGGAGGGAACTCGTTGATATAAGTACGAAGACAGAAGAAGCACAGAAGGAAATGTCAGTATTCAGCAGCAGTAGACCGTAACACACTGAAAAGATCAGAGGAAACTCATTTTCTCATTGTTCAAGTAGGACGGCCACATTTTAAAGAATCAGTCCAACTGTTGAGCTGAAAAATGCAAAGAGCATCAGTGTGTTAATAACGTTTTAACGTAAACACGATGATGATGACATATTGTCGACGTCTGTATCATAAAGTGGCCTGAAAATAAAGTAACTTTGTGGTCATGGCTCATGGGTGAAGAATGATGAAGGCGTATGTTTCCCGTGTCAGAAAATGACAGGAATAAAAATTCAGCCACTGTCTAAAACGTCCAGTTTTGTCTCTTATCAGGTCTGAAAACTTTTCACTTTCTCTCACAAACTTAACCTTCACTTATACCAACTAACTTCTTCTTCATTCAACATTTTCACATCATTTCTTTATCTTCCGTGTTCACTGTGTTACAGCGTCTGTTTTATTGCGATTGTCTCATGGACTCTTTCTCTCATGGACTTTCTTAGAGCCTTCGAGCCAGATGTGTTCAAACCGATCACCCTGATTTATTTATCTTCCTCTTCCTCCGCAGGCGTCCTTCCTCACAAAGAAGCTCAACATCACAGGGAAGAGAGTGAACCTGGCCATATGGGTGAGACAACCACAACCTTTACGCTGTTTTCACGCTTCACAGTGGACGAACGTCAACATCACAGTGTGTGTGTTTGTCTACAGGACACAGCAGGTCAGGAGCGTTTCCATGCGTTAGGTCCCATCTACTACAGAGACTCCAATGGAGCCATACTAGTGTACGACATTACAGACGAAGACTCGTTTCAGAAGGTAACAGCTCGGCCCGACTGTGAGAAACGTTATAAGAGGTTTATGCAGCTGAACTACAGTTTAGTATTAAATGTATATTTTAAGTCCTTGTTAAATACTTTGAACGATGACGTGTTGAAAGTTTAGTATTTTTCTTTTACGCCATATACATCACATAAGTAATTGTTTTTCTTTTAGTTATTTCTGTCTAAACTGTGAAACACAGTAATTACAGAAACCGTATTTCAGATTCAAACTGAAAATGATTAGTGACACTAACTCATCTGATCAGAGGCTCGTTCAGTAAATCAGCCTGCAGCCACTGTTCACCTGTTAGAAACAGGACTGTGCCTCAGGTTCGCAGCAGAACATGATGTGGACGTGTCGGATGTCAGATTTTCTCAAACCCCTTTAGGACCATCACTGACGTGGTGCTAGTTCTGGTTGATCTGATTTAACTTGGGAACCATTTAAGAATAGGTTTCCTTTTCCACAGGGTAGAGAGGTGTTGTGATCGCTCTGTATGGTGATAATGTTCCATATATTTTAATTTCTGTTCAAACTAAACCTTGGCTGGTAATCTTAGCTTTTGTTAGCTTTAGCCTGTAGCTCTCTAATTAGTAAAAACCATGTTTTATCAGTCACACTGCAGTTAATCAAATATAAAGAACGATGCACTGATTTCTATCCTTACAACAAAGCGTTAGTGAATCTCGTTGGTCACGATAGTCCGACCCGTTTCTACACCAGCACAGAATTGGTGTCAGTCAGGGACCAGTTGGCTAAGAGCTGGTTCTTTGGCTGTGGAAACTGGGACACTACCTCCAAAGCAGCCCCGGAGCTGACCTGGTGGGAAAGAGGTGGCAGAGTCAGATCATGGCTGGACTGAAGCTTTACACTACCAACAGCAAATGTCTGGACTCCTGCTAAGCTGTAGTTCAGGTTCAGTTGTGATGTGCTGAGCACGTTTCCACCAACGGACACGTCAAGTTTTTCTTTTTTCTTTTTGATTAGATTAAAGTTCCTTCGTGTCAGGTAGTAAACGGACGCTCAAGATGATCCAGATTGGTGCCTCTGTAAAAACACATTATGTTTTAGATCAGTCGAACGATCAGAGGATGATTAGTAATTAATCAGGCAGTACTTTACCCTGTAATACAGTGTCGTTGTCTCTTTGTGTTGTTGCAGGTGAAGAACTGGGTGAAAGAGTTGAGGAAAATGTTGGGGAACGAGATTTGTTTATGTATAGTAGGTAAGTTATCACAGATGTTACCAGTCATCGATAGATTCTCAGTGAGTAAAACTTCCAGGTACCAGACGTGTTGAAGTTGTATTTGCTGCTGTTTTGATTATCTGACATTTAATGTCTTATAATAAATAAAAAAGACATTAAAAGGTGCTTGGACAATAAATAAAATAAACAGAATAAGACATTTTAAAAATACAGAAAAAAGACAATAACGTTTTCATGTTTGGTCACGTTTCCACAGAGGCTAAAGATCAAGTCATTTCTTTGTGTTTGAACTGGATCATGCTGGGATGACGCAGCCGTCATGTGTTTGAAGCAGTTCACACAGCAGCAGAGCTGCAGTTAAAGAATCTGCCTTTTTAATTAAGCACAAAGTCACATGAGGCCGTCTGAGGCTCTGAGCTGTCGGCTGATATCGATTCAGCTCCTGCAGCTGTAAAGAGAAACTTTAAGTTCTGACCTCGATTTGCTGAAGCTAAAGATGCTAAAGAGAGTTTTAACCCAATAATTTCTATAGAAGTCATGTTTATAATGTTGTGGTTAGAACAAATGTGTGATTGTTTTCTTTTTTACAGGTAATAAAATCGATTTGGACAAAGACAGACATGTTTCAGTGGAGGAGGCTGAGAGGTAAAAACTGGTACACACCACGCACACACACTCTGGACACTGGTTTCTCCACGTAGAGCTGATACGATGACACAGTTGTTCTGTCGGTCGTTTATCTCTGTTTCTCTCCAGTTATGCAGAGTCAGTGGGAGCCAGACACTACCACACATCAGCCAAGCTAAATAAAGGCATCGAGGAGCTGTTCCTGGATCTGTGTAAAAGTGAGTCCTGCTGACTGCTGGTCCAAATCCTGGTGCTTTATGTTATAATTACTCCAGTAAATGTTGATTGATCTGCTACTAATGAACCTTATTTTGCAGAAGCTACTTGATCAAATACCAAAAGCTTAATTATTGATATGGCTGGGAAAACTGGGAAAACTGGGAATACTGGGAAAACTGGGAGAACTGGGAGAACTGGGCAGACAAAGAATGCAAACACAGGTTGAGACTGAGACGGTGGTGGTTTCTAATGAGCCGTAGACGTATGAAACGTCAGACAGTGTGTGGTTTTTATGCTTAGAGAGAGAAAAAGAAAAGGGAGTTTAAAAAACTGAGTTTTAAATATAAAAAGTGTCGGTATGTTTAGAAAAAGTCAGCACAAAAAACTGTATCGAAAGATGATGTAACTCAGAGGAACAGAGGATTTAACAGTAACAGTAGTTCTGAGCGTTAAATAAAAGCTGCTGTCTCCATGTTAATATCTGTGACCTGTGGGTCATTATATTATTATATATATTAGTTATTTCTCCTCTTGTCAATATCATTTAAATATTTGAATATTCTTTTTTTATAAAGTCACCAAAATCACTAAGCAGGAAAAGTGACCCTAAGATTGAAAAGTGTTTTAAAGAACTGTTCTAAAGATGCCGAGCTGTGCAGCACGGATCTGATCGACTAAAATAATAATAATAATAATAATAATAATAATAATAAATGTGTGTAGACTGTACAGTCATGACACCTTAAAATTATAAAACGTCTTCAGTGTGTGTCATCCACCTGCTTGTGTCTCGTGTTGTGTTGATCTTTGCGTCACACTGCGACATAAAACCACCGTGTTTTAGCCTCGTTTGGTGACGCGGCCTGATGACGGTGTATAAACACCGCTGGCTCAGCATCACCCGACATGACATGTTCTGCTGTAAATCACACATTTCTATCCTATAATAATATTAATATCCAGTCTCAGACAGTAGCCAGTAACTTTAGCTGCCAAATGTGGAAATGAGCATCAACACATTTTGGATTGTTGAGCCTGACGAGCTGTTGCCAGACACAGACCCTCAGACCTGGAAGTGTGTAGCTGCTTTCAGCTGCAGTAAGAAGGTCTCCACAGTCTCATCACCACAGAAGCTGCTCGGGTTGTTCAGCAGGTCTGATTAACAGCAGAAAACTCCTCTCACACAGCTGAGTGTGGCTTTTCTGTATGAAGCCGTAGCTTCCAGTTAGTGCTGATGTTCTGGCTGGTTCACCAGCTGTTCAGCCCTTTTCTCCATGGTAAAATGAATCGGTGATGATCCCCTTAATTCATGAATCAAACACTAATCGGAGACTTATTTCTATCATTTATAATAATAAAGTAATACAGATTTCATCATGTTTTCAGGGCTGTTTGTGTCTTATTAGTTAAACTGGCTCCTTTCTCAGTACATTTAAATGAACCAGGTTACAGTCAGTTTTCTTCAGTAAGATTATTCTCAATTTATTCTTAATTTCTCCAATGGAGTTTCTAACTTACTTTATACAAGAGACTGCAGATGAGAAGCAGGGGGAAAGGTTGGGTTTTTTTTTGTTTGTTTGTTTAAATATCAGACTAAAACATAACTTTTACTGTGAATTAGTTTAAACTCAGGAGTTTTGTGCTGTGAGAAGTTCTGTTGTGCCCCTTTTCCCTCCGCTCCATCAAAACTGAAGCAGCGTCTTTTAAAACCAAAATCTGTGAAGCGTTAGCATCTTGGCTGAGGCTGGTTTTTACTAACGTTACTGTCACATCAGTCATTCATCAGGACGAGCTACTGTGTGACAGAAGTGGCACCAGCAGCACAGTCAGTCAGAGAAATGGTGACTATAGAAAATACTCTCACTACTGTGTGTGTGTTTTCAGGGATGATGGAAACGGCTCAGGCTGAGGAGCGGTTGAAGGGCAACGGAGCCAGCCAATCGGCATCGGGTCGGCGAGGGGTACAGATTGTTGACGACGAACCACAGGCCACGCCTGCGGGAGGGTGCTGCTCTTCTGGCTAACACACACACACACACACGTCCTCTCTGTCATACGTGCTTGCACACACACACACATTTATCAGTGTCTCTGTTGTCCGGGTGGTTCGCTCTAAAATCCTGAAATAATCTACTGTGTCCATTTACCACTGCCTCTGCTGCTAAGGAGCATGGGAAATCATATTTAAATTCCTTTATTCTGTGTACCCTTTCACAATAAAAGTAACAGAAGTCTTTATAATTGAAATCAGTGTTGTTTCAGTGACTAAATTCTCTTAAAAGCACTTTATTTACTACAATGTCTTATAAAAATACTGTAATTAAACAGTCATTTGGAACAACAGACGTTAATAACAGCTGATATTCCACACAAGCATTTTAGTGCTAAAAACCTAATGAAACAGTCTCGCAGACAGAGATCGGCAGGCCAGACTTCAGAGAGAGTAGTATTTGTGTTCAGACATACAGACACACACTTTGCCTTCATACTTATCTAAAAATACAAACGTGGTGCAGCAGACTGGGGGCAGTTTGTGGTCGAACAGCTTCACCTGCTGGACTCGAGTCAAACTGCAGGAAGAACTGATCCTGTCAGTCTGATCAGGTTCCTGTTGTTGTGCTTATGCTTTTATAACATTAATTATCCACATTAAACTCAAGTTTGTGCCACAGCATCTTTATCCTCATTGTAACTTTACATAATCTGAGTTTTCATAGAGTAAAATGTATGAGCTCAAATTAATATTAGTAATGATACGAATTCTCACGATCCTTCGACTCCAGGCTGACGGAGTGAGAAGTTTATACGCGATTCCTTTTACCAACCACAGCCCGAACCTGTGGCAGTGTGCGTGTTTCTCCACGTTTGTTCTGTTTATGCCAAGTGCGTCCATGTGTGTACACGGAGAAACGTCGATGCCAACGTGTGTTTAGCTGTTTTGACAGTTATGTTCAGCAAAATGTGACGTAATGATGAAAAAGAGCTCAAACCTGAAAACGACTAAACAGGAAAAAGCAGAGAATCTGAAATGACAAAGGTTGTTGATTTAATTCTTTTCATTAATTAATTAACTAATTATTTCATCCCCAAGACTGATAAAGCTTTGATATTGTGCAGCCCGACGTTCTGCTCCTTCATCCTCCTCTTCCTCTCCATGATGGTTTGTCAGACAAAAACACACTTTCACTGACAGAAAAAAAAATCCAGTGCATGTTTGATTCTGTAAACGCTTTTGTTTGTTGGACTTTTAAACGAAATAAAAAAAACTGAAGCAATTATTTAATAAATTATATTCACGTTGGGGTGATGACATGTGTACATGAAACCTCTCTGAACTCTGCTGTTGTTTTTCCACCAGGCCTGTAGCTGCAGGAATATCTGCTCACTGAAAAACCTCAAAACCTTCTAAAACAAAACAAAACAAACAAAAACAGCGTTCTGGTGCCACGTCAGGGAAAAACATTCGCACAAAAAGCTCGGAAAATTCAGACCTTTGTCTTGAACTGTTGGGAGGATAAGTTGGAAATACTGGGAGAGTAAAGTCAGAACACTCAGATTTATTCTGGAAATACTGTAAAAATTAACTTTAGATATTAGTTTGTACAATATTCAGATATTAGTCTGAATATTCTACAAATAAAGTCAGAATATTATGTAGATGTAGTCGGAACATGAAAAGTCAGACCTTAATTTTGAAATGTTCTAAGAATATCCTCTATATATGTCGAGAATAAAGTTGGGATATTATAGAGAATAAAATCTGAATGTTGCGAGAAAAAAGGCAGAAAAGATCAAATATTCTCGGAATATTGTGAGAATGAAGTCACACACTGTGAACATAAAGTTGCAATACTGTGTGGAGAGTTGGAACATGAAAAGTCATAAAAGTCAGACCTTAATTTTTGGAATATTCTAAGAATGACATCTAAATATTGTGAGAATAAAGTCGGGATATTTTGAATAGAAAAAAGTCAAAGCAGTCGGACTTAATTGGAATATTCAGATTTAAATCTAAATACCCTGAGAAGAAAGTTTGAATAGTCAGAACTTAGTCTCACAGTATTCGAGGAAAAGCCTCTAAATATTGTGAGAAGTCCGAACATTCAGACCTTAGTCTTTAAACAGTCTAAGAATAAAAAAAATCAACGTATTCCAAGTTTCACCTCAGAATAAATTTTTCCAACGTGGCACTGAAACGCTGCACATACAAGAAGAGGAACTAGAAGATGTACTGTCCTGTTTGTCTTGCAATCATGGAAAAACAAAAACGTGTATTTGGGGGGAAGAAATCAGCACTTTTTGGAAATGTAATTTTTTAAACTGCTGGTGTCAAAGTGTTTTGTAAAGATAACAGAACAATTATAACGATTTACACAACACATGGAGGTGTCTCACACGTTGTCTTTTCATTCTCTTAAGTTTAGGTCATAAATCATGTGTAAAATAGAAATGGAGAAAAATGTAAAGGTTTCACAAGATTCAGAGAAGAATCTTAGTATAAAAACACTCAACTCTGGAAGACGTCTGCCTGATATGAGTAGGATACTGAATCCATCCATCACTTTTATTATGGAGGTGCATTGAAATTAAAATGAGGCCAAATGTCTCTGAGCAGCTTCAAGAATATAAGAAAGAAGGAAATGTTGAATAAAATAAAAAACTACCATGTTGGTGTAAAGAAAGTATTGATACACTTATCGCAGTATTACGTCCGGTGACTTAGTTTTGTTAATAGTTTAATACAAAAATTCACAGCAGTCGCTCCTCTCGTTGATTAAAACTCCGACCACTAGATGTCAGTGTTCTATCAGAAAATATATTGTGGTGTTTTAGTTCGACTAAAATTGGATTTTAAAAATCACTATATCACTTTGTTTTATAATTAATAATATATGGTGGTAATAAATCACCATGTGTTGAAGCGTCGCCGGGTCGTCCAGAACCAAACACTGCTCAGTTTTCAATCAGCCTGTACTTATAAACACTAAGATGATGATGTTGCGTTAGCAAACCCATTGTAATAAAGTGACATTAGTAATTCTAACATGTTAACTCCGCAGATTTATCCTCAAAACTTTGGGATTATGCAGCCAAAATATGGTTTTCTCCCCAAACACTTTTCACTGTTTAGTTTTCCACAGACACAAAATAAAAATAAAAACTAGAAAAGAATAGTTTTTACTTTATTTATTTTTTGATCAGGGCT
>OMLM01015292.1:87851-100325 GCA_900302695.1 Helostoma temminkii | reverse complement strand
TTTAGTCCCCCCCCCTCCACTTTAGTACTTTAAGAGGGGGTGTTTGTGTGTGTGTGTGTGTGTGAAACATAGTCAGAAGTGTCTAAGATTGAATGTACCTGTCTTACAGGTACAGCGGGGTCTTCCCCAGCCTCAACATGGCAGTGAAACGCCGGGAACAGGCACTACAGGACTACAAACGGTTGCAGGCCAAAGTGGAGAAGTATGAAGAGAAAGAAAAAACTGGCCCCGCTATGGTGAAACTACACCAGGTACTCTGAGTTTAATGCTTGCATCCGTGCACGTGTTGATCCACTCGAATGCTCCCTCTATCTGCAGAGGAGCAGAGTTCACTTGCTCTTACATGCTGCATGTATTGTGAATAGAGAGCAATTGGAGTGGAGAAAGATACAAATGCTGACTGGATATGAACAAAAATAGTTGTGCACATGCATACTGTACATGTGCGCTCCTTCACCCACGCAAGCTACCAGGCTCTCAAGTAGTGCCTTTTCAAAAAAGGCATTGCTGCACATCTACAGGCACATAATTGAGAATTGTAGACACACACACACACACCATGAGGCCACTACAGAAGCACACACATTCACAGATAGCGCTGCAGTGTTGCCTATGCTATTGCCTCTAACACATCCTCACATGGCGAGCCACCCACACACTTTGTGAAAAGCACTGTCAGGGGAACAAAGCCTTGAAGAGGCCTCCACATCCCTGCCCTTTGAATCCCAGTGTACTTAAAGAAATGATCCTGACAAAACACCCGTATACCATTTCAACTGGCATGTGTAGAGACCATACCGTAATGTAGCTGATAAACAATATGTTGTAGTTTGAATATAGCAACTCTCCCCTTCCCTTTAATAAAAATTCTCACACATATTCATTGTGCATTCCATAACTCCATGCCTACAGTAGACTACCCACTAATACATTCGCACACAGATCAGTGGTGCTGGAGTCCACTCACAGCCAAGTCTGCCCACATTACCCACTCCTCCTCACTGTGGTCGTGATTACAGCCTTTTTTTACACTGCTTCTCCGTGGGAATTAGGCAAATATCTTTCTGTACAATAAGAAAAAGGACACTAATGGTTTAAATGGTGAATTTGCTCAAACTATAACATGTATCAATTATAAATTGATGTATTTCTATATATCTTCAAATATGTTGTGTTAAGATAGAACAGGTAGTGACCCATTAATTTGTTTCCTCTCTCTCCTCCACATCCCAGGCCAAAGAGGAGCTCCGACCGGTCAAGGAAGACTTTGAAGTCAAGAACAAGCAGCTACTTGACGAGATGCCCAAGTTTTACCACAGCCGTGTCGACTACTTCCAGCCCAGCTTTGAGGCTCTCATTCGGGCGCAGGTTAGTGCCTAGATTCACACATGCCCTCACGCACGCATGCACACACCCACTACAAAGTGTGCTGTTATATCCTGTGTGTGCTGGTTAAACAGTACATAAAGTGAGATAGAAGATGGGTAGAGATAGAAAGCAGTGTATAATCCTGGCAGTCTACCTCCACATGGTCCTAATGTAATTAACCCTCAATGATGGCTCACACCACTGTGTTTAGCGCAGGAAGGCCTCATCTGTCTGGCTCCACTTCAGCTCTGTTATTCCTCCTCTAACCTGAAGCTTCTTTTAAAACAGCTGGGTGTCTCAGGTTAGCGCCACCATGTCCCCCTCTCCCAGCCCATCCTGCCTGGTGATGTAATTTCTTCCATGGTCCAGTCACAGGCACACTCCTAATTAGTAAAGTAGATTATCCCCAACTTAATGACAGTTACTGGTTCTTTGAACTAAAACAAAAAATTGCAAAGTGAACAACATCTAACCTATAACTCTTTTCTCTTTTGATGCGTGTTCATTTTTTCACCTTTTGCATGACTTTGTAAGGTGCTAAGAGCTTCTGTTAGTCACACAAGCCGTTTTGTTCTGTCTACATCTTGATTCATGTAGCTCATGCACATGAATGAGCATTTACACATGTTTACACACACACACAGTTGCACGTGGGTGGTCAGTGGCCCAGTGGACCTCATCCCCAGCCTTGGCGTATGTGCTCAGTTTCATCCCCCACTCCTTCTCTCCCAGCCGCTTGTTGCTGCTCAGCTCCCGGTGGCAGCAGGAAAAGGCACAAAGGCTGCCTTTGTTGTGAGCCTTCAGCGTCGCTAACAAGAGTCCTGTCCAGCAACTGTCAGTGGGACACGCAGCCTGATCTGTCCACCTGTACAGATGGTGATGAATTGAGACATTGTCTTGATATTTTTTTTCTCCTCATTTTTGAATTCTCTGCCACATGTGTTCATTTAAAAGACACTTAAAAGATTTTTTTCTTCAGTTGATTTTCTTAGTCTGCTGACATAGTAATCACGCACTACTCATTATAATTGTAGGCTAAAAGGTCAAAGTGTATCTTCAGTATAAATTTTAAGCAGCTGGAGCTATGGTATGTTAAAATTCTCAGACAGAATAATGTAAATTAAAGCCTTGCTATACCCAAAGGCTCTTTTTTGTATGGTAGGTGGTCACAGCTGCGTGAGGCTACATTTACTCCTCGCGGTGACTCGACTAATTGTAATAGTAGAGTGTCTTTGCAGCAGAGGGCACCCAGCCACTGATCTGGTGTACATTATCATCACTGGTCATATGGGCATTTCCGATGGCCCTTTCAACAAGTCACTTTTGGGAAAAAAAATATCCGCTTTACCCCCACAAACACCAGTAACCCAATACTTTTGGCCCACTCATGTGGTTTAGGTGGCAAATATTGGTATAAACACACTAAAGTCTTTCAGACTGAGCACTTAAAAAGGCTTGAACAAGGTGGTTTAGAAACCTGACTTTTTTCCTTTCAACTGCAGTGTCGAATCTGCTTATGACAGTAAGACAAATGATATTTCCATGTACGATGCATGATTCTTTATTTATTGTTTATTACCATCTAAACCTAGCTTTTATCCTGTTGTAACCTGTTGAAAATCAGTATGCATTTCTCCCACTGGTACCTCAGTTGGTCTTTCTGTTTTGCCTACAATAGGACATATGTAATTTCAAAAATGCCAACAATGCCCCCTTAAGAGCATGGTATACTATTGCTGTGTGAATAAATATTGAAATGTGTGTGAGTGTGGGTTTCAAGAGGCTGTATTTCCCAATACTTTTATTCTCTGCCTACTCTACTGGAGTCTTGTAATGTGATTAAAGTCTATTAATCATCAAAGCAACTCTCTAGGGAGCCTGACTCATGAACTAAAGGGAAGAAGCAGGGGTGGGAAGTGTCAAGAAAGCTTTCGGTGAACACTCCATCTCTTGTTCAAAATGGAAAAGAAAAGCAGGGTCACTACCCGTTGCTGAGTTTTTGGGGTTTTGTCAGTTTTTTTGATATCTGTTGGCGAGCTCTTCTCCTATTAAATCACCTCTCATTAGCTGGGTTGAAGAGGTATGGGACCAGCAGCTTCAGACCTGTGTAAGAGACAGCAAGATGAGATTGTTCAAGTAGAATACAGTGTGGTGCTTTTGCTGAGAGACATCAAAAAAGGAGTATTTTCCTTGTCCAGTCTTTGACATATGTCACACAGCACTTTTTATTTCTACTGTCTCCATCAAGTCTTTGAAATCTTTATCCCTTTCTGCCCCCCAGGTGGTATATTTCACAGAAATGTACAAGATCTTCAGTGAGTTGACAGACCAGATCGACCAGGCAGGGTTGACTGATGAGCAGAGGGAGAGGGAGACTGAGGCCAAGCTCAGCGAGTTGCGTGCTCTGTCTATTGTCGCCGACGACTGAGGGAGGAAAGCCGAAAACTGGAAGGGCTCCTTTCATGCCTCTCTGAATGCATTGCACTCTTTTCAGGCTCCTCCACACAGTTCAAACGGACAGCAATGGCCTTAACCTGATTGTCAGTTTATTTCCTTGCGGCCTCGTCACCCCTCACCCATTCCTCTTGCACTACACTCTGTTCACTTCTCTCTTCAGAGACCCAACGCAGCTGAAATGCCACATTAAGTAAGCCATGAGCCAAGTGCAACATTAAAAGCCAATTTGTTGGGTTTTTTTTATTAAAGGAATCTGTTTCCATCAGAACTAATCAACAGCGTTACACTTCTTGGTTTCAGAGATTCATGTGTTTCTAAAGTAGGAAATCTTTTTTTATTTGTGAAATATGTCATCTGTGTAACGGTTACCGTTTCATAGTTTTTGTTACAACACCACAGACTGAATGTGATGTGATGTATTTTAGGTTATGGGCAAAAACGTAATAATGTATCTTGGACTTTGCAGGGTATGTCTAGGTTTAGCTATGTGCCATGTTGTGAGGGCTTTTTACTGGTGGGGCGTTGGGTGAATTTTGGTGAAATCACCTGTGCAAAATGTGCCTACATTGTCCTGACTGGATGTAGCATGGTGCCTGTGCAGCAGAGTTGAAAGGTTGACCTTCTAGGCTGCGGAGAGAATAAGTCTCTGAACAGTGACTGTCCAAAACAAAGACAGGTGCTCCCTCTAGTGAAAAATGCGGATAATGACGGTTTCATTTTATTTACCATCCATCCTTTGTTCTATTGTTGGTTGTTCAGTTTGTCTGTTAGCAAATAACTTCACACGTCGTTGGCATGCTACAGAGTCATTTCTCTGCACACCAGCAGAGGAAGACGAGTGTTTTTAGTTTTTTCTTTTTGACTAAAATATTACTCTTTTGCACAGCTCAAGTAGGATGAACATACTCCAGTTCTAGGTTGTCTATTCTGTGACACAAGTTTGACTTTAAAATTATTGAATAAAATGTTGTCAGTTGTTGAGTCCCACGTTAATATTTATGGAGGTTTTTTTCTAGATGAAAAATTTGTAGTGGTTGATTAACACAACTAATCATTAATGGGTTTTGTTAGGCTTGTGTTTATATTAATACTACAGTTTGTTAAATTACATGTAGATGTTTTTATCTGCTATTTCTATGTTTAATCAACCATGAAATAAATTAAAGAGAATCACAAACATGCCTAAAGTCTGTCTTGTTGCTGTTGTAAGTTTAAGTTTGAATAGCCACAGCATATTTTTTATCTATGTAAGAGTTGAGATTTTCTTTTCCTCAGTCAGGAGTAAACTTGTAAAAGTGAATCACACAGAAGATTAATTAGTTCCTAATCTTTATTTCTGTTCAACTGTACTTCACAGGAATTAATGACATGTTGACAAATGTCATAACTAGCACCGACAATACAGCTATTTAGTTTTTAACAAATGGTTGCTGGTTGAAACCAAGTTAGTTTAATGGTTTAGTTTCAGGTGGGATTTCATCTGCCCACGTTGTCTTACGAAATCTTGCAGAACCAGTTAGAAAGGTACATGGTGCAAAAGCGTACATCATGTTGATACAAGAGTTAAGAAACAACACATCAAGTCTCACTTTAAAAATGCTTGCATCTGAAAAGAACCGGGCGATGTAAATGAAATAACTTCATGTCCCAGGTTGCTTCTTGATAACTTGCAAGATTTGTTACTGTACAACTACACAATTTATTTACCACTAAAATCTCAGTAAATCACAGCGCTGAATTAGCGATTAGGGCAACGGTGACATCGGAACAAAACTTGGTTGGTTTGGTCCCATCCTGTGTTAGTTTTCACATTGTAAGTTAATATATTTTACACACGTGCAAAATACCAACATTCCAAAATATATCCAAATGTATATTTTCGAAAGTCGTTTACATTTTCGTCTTGCATGTTCCTGTCCGTTTTTTTCCTTAATGGACACCAGTAACCAGGTTGTTGTGTGTGAGTTACTGAGTAGAGTCCTTTAAATGGCTGTCTTGCTGTACATGCTTAATATCTGTTCCTGAAAGACTCTGCGGATATCGGCGCGCCTACTTTTCAGAGTGGGCGTGAGAAGGCCGTTGGCAACACTGAACATCTCTGGATGCAAGTAAATGTCTTTCACCTGAAATGGTAAGACACAAAAATTGCATCAAAAGTCAACATCAGGCAGTTTGTAGCTTGTATATTTTAACCGTCAGCTGAGACAACCGAGACCTCACTTGTTCAAAGGACATCAGCCCTGCTTCCTTCCCTACAGCTTTCATGTCCTCTAGAACTGCACTTCTAACATCCTGTTGGAAGACAAATAGCCAAGGGTTATCCATGTCATTTTAAAGTAATGTTTTAAACTGAGAATATTGGACGTACTGGATTCTGGCACAGCTCGTCGTAGGATCCCACAAATCCACGCTCTTTAACCCAGCTTACAAACACTTCAGGGTCAGGCACAACTATGCCTACAAGATAAGACTGGTAACATGAGAAAAAACAAATATTTAGCATGTACTCAAGTCAAAAGTTTTGTATATACATAAAACGGAATAGGACGCACATTGTGGAAGCACTGTACCTGTAAACTATCCCCGTGCACAAACACCTGGAGCACAGGAACACATCGCATGTAAACATTTTCTATCTTCTCTGGAGCAATGTACTCTCCCTGGGACAATTTAAAGATGTGCTTTTTCCTGTCAATGATGCGTAGTGTCCCATTCTGGCAGTAGAGAAGTGCATAAACACATATACTTACTGAGGTACAGAAAACAAGATAATAATGTGTAACACTGTGCAAAAGTTTGGCACATTAGATTTGTTTTTTAGCAACTGATGACCATATATGTTAGTTTATCAGTTTTATCTTCGTTCCTTGCCTGATATCCTTTTATAAAAACCATTCCTGATCAAGATACTTCAGATTATGGAAGGATCAACTCGGCATCCAGACGAAGCTGCCAGGTGCTGAGCCAGGTCCTTGCTGGACTTGTTCTGGTCATATTAGCATTGCAAAAACAAATCTAATGGTGGTGTAGGACTCATGCACAGCACTGTATGTCACCCATAAGATGACTATTGTATATAGCCATACTGGAAGCCACTGGCCCACGTCTCCACTGTGCAGCCAGCCATCGCTGTCCAAGGCTTCAGCTGTCTTCTCCAGGTCCTTCAGATAACCTTTGAACACACTGGGGCCACAGATGCAAATCTAACACAGAAAAAGGTGTTAGCAGGCAGCATATAGTCTAATAATACGTATGGTATGATTGTATCTTTCCAATACCTCACCTCTCCCTCTCCATTCTTAGCATAGTAGTTCATCTCTGGGATGTCGACCAGCTTCACCATAGCACAAGGTAAAGGAGAGCCAACATGACCTGACAAAGACACAGACATGCCTGCTGAGGAAAGGAGAAATGGGCACAAAAGCACAACCAAGAGGGAAAAAAGTTAGAGAATCATACCTGTACTCCAGTCTCCTGGCACAGAAAAAGTGCAGCCTGCAGTGCACTCTGTCTGACCATAACCCTCAAATATGATACAGCCAAGAGTGGCTCTGAGGAAGGACAGCACAGTGGGGGAGATGGGTGCTGAAGCAGTCAAGGCAAAGCGTAGATTACCCCCTAAACTGGCCTGAAACAGTGGTATTACATGCACAATTATATTCATATTGAGGGTACAAGCTGAATTTCATTTATTTTAACCATTTTCAACCTTGGTCATATTTTCCCATCTGCATTGGCCACACCAAGCCAAAATCTTTCAGTTCTTATTTGCCTGTGAGCATGCCTCTCCAATACACTCCCACAGGGCCAATATGCTCTGAGTGAATTTGGCACCGATTGCTGCAACAGCCGTGCTTCTCTTGTAAAGTTTGGATACAAATTTATTGACGATCTGCAGAGCTGCTGGTCTACATGTACCACTGTGTTAAGTAGTACACAACATAAATAGTGACTGTAAAGCTCTAGGATTAACAGAAAATATGTCATTTAAGACCAATGACTAACGGGTAAGCAACCTACATATGAATGTACAGCACTACAAAGCAACGAAAAACACAATTCTACAGCAAAGATAGTTCATGAAAGCAACAGTGTAGGAAAATATGACCCAGGCAGAAATAAAAATAAAGCATTTAGCAACTGACCTGAATCCTGTTGAAGACCAGTTTGTCCCACAGGCTGTTGTTGCGTACGACACCACTTCGAAGCTCTGCCTGCTTTCTCTTCACGGCGTAGTGAAGCAAAGCCCGTCGCAATGGAGAGGTCACAGATCCCAGGATCTTTACAGAAATCAACGTACGAGTTTAAAGCATATGAAACTAAGAATTGTGTTGCGTGTTATGTAAACTACGAGATCTACATGCGTTTCTCACCTTGTCATAGATGCGATTAAGTAAACGAGGCACAACAGGAAAGAAGGTAGGTTTGAGAGTTTTAATGTCATCCATAAGAAGAGAAATGTCCCCTTGGTAGAATCCTACTCTGGCCCCATGGCAGAACATAGTGACCTGTAACAGAAATTTATTTAATTTATAGGTTACACGTAAACACACACTACAAAAAAATGTCTCGAAGACTCGTCACACCTGAATCATTCTCTCAAACATGTGGGCAAGTGGCAGGTAAGAGATCGACACATCGTCTTGCTGGATCACAAACGAACCCTGAGAGGAAACAAGAAATTAAATGAGCAAAGCACAAGGGACATATAAAGTTCAGCATATGGTGAAGCCTTGCAGGCAATCAAACACTGTATGTTTCCAACAGCAGTTAAGAGAGCTGATTCTTTATACAGGGGCAATTAGTTAAAGTGCCTCGCAGCGACAGGGACAATCAAACACTCAATTAATCATACCATTAAACACAGCAGGAGAGAGGGACAGTTTAGAGATAGAGAGGCACCGGCTTATGGGAATTGATGGAAGCTGTTCGCAATTAGACAGGGAGGTGGAAATGTAGACAGACCTCCAGGATCTTAATGACAGAGGAAGTGTTGGAGGCGATGTTGCCGTGGGTGATCATGGCTCCCTTGGGCTTCCCTGGATAAATAAACAAGACATTATTGCAGTGCCCTGCACAGCAAAGGAAACTACAGCAGTACCATAAAGAGAGGTTGTTAGTGGGCACTGAAGGACAGTACTCTAATGATGTGAGTGAAGGATAATTATGGTGGGACTTATGAGATCAGACGGTACCTGTGGTTCCACTGGTGAAGCAAACCACAGCCAGATCCTGGGGCTGGGGCGGCTACAGGAGGCAGCAATAAAATATGAGAATATGACAACAAGCGTCCTCCACTCTTAATTTAAGCCCTTTTTACAAGTGAGTGTTAATGATATCTTGTCGGACAGGACTGACGATAAAACTGTCATCCCGGAGAGGGGGATTAGACATTTACTGGAACCAGTCTGATGCGATGACATGTACGAGACATGATGAACTCACCACAGGGTCTTTGAGGTTCTGTCTTCCCAGGTCCTAAGATGTGGACAAAAGAATCAACTTACACATCACCACTGATCACTCAATTAAAGAGAAGAAATTTGAATGAGTCTGCATTTAGCGCTTCCACCCTGCTCACCATAAGATGCTCCAGTCTCAAAACCTCCACCTCACAGTTCTTTGCCCTCTCCACAAAGACATCACTGAAATCATTAAAGAGAACCAGGCAGGAGAGCTTAGGAGTCTTTCCTTTCTCCTTGTTCTCCAGCAAAAATGCTGCCTTCTCTTCCTTGTCACACAGCACTAGAGAGATCTCCGCTAAGTACACATAATGGAGAAAAGAGGAGAAACTCATTAATAATTATTTACTATATACACCAATATACACTCACTGGCCACTTTATTAGGTAAACATTAGAAACTATATACTATATAACTTCAGAATTACTCCACTATCAACTGGAACCTAAATAATAAACATACAGTATTTATATTACTATAGTAGTATGGTTTTTCTTTAACGTAAGTCAAGAAGGGTCAATGTTTCTGCATATCACAATACTTCAATCATCACATATCAAGTTTGTTCTGATAAAATGTTCTAATAAACTATTTCTCCAAATAAGACATAATAAATGTGACTGACAGCGTTTAGTTATTTCTAATTTCAGGTTTTCTTACCCAGGTTGAGAATGTGGACCATGGCCTCCATCCCCAGTGTGTCGTACAGAGGCACCACTACCATAGAGTAGGTGTAGCAGGCCAGCTCGGAAATGATCCACTGTGACCAGCAGAGGGAGACAAAGCAACACTGTTAGACTCAAGTCCAGCCTTCACTCATTGCTGTCAAGTTAGATGTTTAAACACTGGGGGCTTGCGAGTTGTGATCCAAATTGTGACACATTTAATATTACAATATAAAATGATGCATTCAAAAACAAACAAAAAAACAGCATATAGATTGGTCCGATGAGAGGTTAACAGCACTGATGGAGCAGAAAATTATCTTTCGCTCTACACAGGGTTAGCACTGTCGCCTCACAGCAAAAAGTTCCTGGACTAGATTCCCGGGTCGGTCAGGGTCTTTCTGTGTGGAGTTTGAATGTTCTCCCCATGTTTGTGTGGGTTCTCTCTGGGCTCTGCAGCTTCCTCCCACAGTCCAAAGACATGCAGTCAGGTTAACTGGAGACTCTAAATTGCCCCTTAGGTGTGAGTGAGAGTGTGAAAGGTTTTCCTATATGTGGCTCTGCATTGGACTGGTGACCTGTCCGGGGTTTACCCCGCCTCTCGCCTGTATGACAGCTGGAATAGGCTCTGGCACACCCGTGACACCTACGGGGACTAAGCGGATCAGAAAATGGATGGATGGATGGATCTACACAGGACTGACCGAAAAGGCCTTGTTTAACATATATATTAAAAATGATTCATTAGCTGCCCTTGAGACCCACATTCACCATAATTGTCTTATGAAAATAACAGTAAATACCCTTTCAGGACAGAGGCAAAAACTAATCAGATTTAAATTTACAGAAGTAAGAAAAATGGTGATCCTGGGCTGCTGGTGGTCAATCGCAAACTGTCTGTGAATATGTTAAGTTCTATGCTGATAAAATATCATTTTAACCAAAAGTGATTTTGATTAGAGGACAATCTGTGACTTATTCTGTTTTACCCTAAAACTCAAAGGTAAACACAAGGAAGGGAACACAGTTCACGTAACAGAAAAGGGCAGAGTGTGTACCTCTCGTCTGTTCTGTGCAAAAATCCCAACAAATTGCTGCGGGTTCGGCTGGCAGCCTTTAGCCAATAGCCCAGAGCCGAGCACCTGCGCCTGCTCAGCCACCTGAAGGATTAGATGCAGCATTAACACACAGTGAAGAGTAACACATTACACAGAGGAACTATCATGACTGCAAGACCAAAATACAAAAATATATACGAGACCTCAGTGTAGGAGATCCACTGATAGGGTTGGCCTGGTTTCCTGCAACCAAGACACGGCCCATTTCCTAGAGAACACAAGACAGTCGTGTCATTTAAACATATGCTTCAACTAATTATACATTTGATTGTTTACCATATAATCTTTACAACAAAAATTGCATACATGAATAAACATTTCGATATTGCTTGAAATCTTACAAACAATAACATTTAGGAAAACGTTAGTGTTCCTTGTCACCACCTGAGATCTTCAGGCCTCTTTGGAACATGTCATAGGCCGTCTTGATGTTCTCATAGTAAAAATCCAGCAGCTTGTCATCTTTAAGAAGAGCTGATCGCCTGCAGCTGGGATCTCCCTATAACAAACACCCTTATCAAACACCTTAATACACTTCTATGAAAACAAAATGTGCCATTTACATGACTATGATCCACTCACATTGACAGCTACAGACTGGGCTTGCAGATCACAGGGAGGACGCATGGGTCGAGGACGTGTCACTAACCAGTACACAGTGAAGGAAGCAATGGCTCCTAAACCCAGCAGAGAAGAGGGCGACAGAGACAGGGAGGACAAGGAGGTGGAGGACAGAGGTAGAGATGGCAGAAGTCTCCAGAAGTCCTCAGAGTCAGAGCCTTTCAGTGCAGCACTGGGGCAAAGTGACCGTAACCACTCCTGGAAATGCATAACTGCGTGAAAAGATCAGAAAAAAATCCAGTGAAACAAGAAAATTGTGCATACCAAGAAAATCATAACAGTTCATTGCGCATTTTTAAAAACACTTTGCATTTCAGGAAACAACACAACGATAATAATGTAGGGAACATAATCAGTGTGTCCTTTAAAATCACTTTTAAAATGGTTTTTCAAATGTGTATTGGAGTAATCATTTCTTTTCTTATGAAGAATTTTGTAACAGTCTTGAACATTGTATCAATTGCTCTTCATATGCAAAGGAAAGTGCAAAGTGACCATACAGGACACACACTCCACTGCCTAAACAGAGACTAACTGGTTATCTTTTTATCATGTGCAGATAACGAGGACACAAAGCACAGAGCACCCAGAGCCACAGTTGTCATCAAATTGTCTTCTTTCTATACACAGCAATCCAAGAGTTTCAGTAGCATAAAAAGGTAAGACATTCTGACTTTTGAACAACTGGAATCTGCAGACGAATTCTGCTTAATAAACTGTATTTAGGTTCCGCGCGTTGTAAATGGGAGGAATACAACGAAGGAATGAAAATTTCAACGCGG
>OMLM01015292.1:14897-68213 GCA_900302695.1 Helostoma temminkii | reverse complement strand
CAATAAGAGATAAATAAATGAGACCTTTTTACACTGCATTCATGATATTTTTTCCTCCTTTAATCTTTTTTCTTTTTCCAGGGAATCAGTCCTGAGCCCATATATTTAAAGATTTTCTCTCCCAAAGTTCTTAACCTCACCCTGGTTGATTTGCCTGGAATTACTAAGGTAAACTCAGCCACTACACAGTGATCGATTTAGTTTCATATGAGTAAACATAGTGACTGTAGAATCTTTGAATTTGTGTAATCATCACTGATTCACAGCAACTCTTCCTCTGTGCTGCGCTCACTCACTAATGTTGACTGCTTGTTTTTGTTGCTTCAGGTTCCCGTCGGGGACCAGCCAGAGGACATTGAAGCCCAAGTGCAAGAGATGATCTTGACGTTCATCTCTAATCCAAACTCGCTCATCCTCGCTGTGTCCCCTGCCAACTCTGACTTGGCCACCTCAGATGCTCTGAAATTGGCACGTGAGGTTGATCCAGATGGTAGGACATTTTGTACACAGGCTCTTCTTCTCAAATTTCTTTTTAATTATATTTCCTCTGCATTGGTACTTATTACATAACATGCTTCAATTAGAAATGCTTTTAAATTTTAAATATGCAGGAAGAACACATTACCTCAAGGCAGTTAGGGCTATTGGATCTGTCTGTACTTTTATCAACATCCTGTCAGTTAATGTTATGGTGCACTTAGCTTGATCAATGAGAATGTGTCTGTAGTAATTATCGGGGGGTGGCTTTAAAAGTGTTTGGCTTGAAATACACACTGGCTGTGTGCACAACTCAGCCAGTGTGCACAATATCTGTGTCTGGGCTCGGATGTTCCCCTGCTGGCCTCAAATTCTCTTGAGACATGTCCCATTGTAAGATTTCCAGCTGGCTGTGTCGAAGTAAATGATTACTAAATTGAGGAGACTCTCATCTGTATTGTATCATCACTGCTCTCATGATGTGTTTGTGTCCATCAGGTCATCGAACACTGCTGGTGGTCAGTAAACTGGATCTGATGGATGCAGGGACTGATGCTCTGGAGGTCCTTCTGGGTAGAGTCATCCCAGTCAGGCTTGGCATTATTGGGGTGGTTAACAGGTATACAGAAAGTTGGCATTTTGTAAATGTCCTTATTACCCTGACTATGTACTACAAATTGTTCCTCCCTAATTGGTGTTTCTAGGAGCCAGCATGATATCAACACCCAGAAGAGCCTGGAGGACTCAATGCGGGATGAGCAGGCCTTCTTGCAGCGCCACTACCCCTCCCTTGCCTCTCGGGCCGGCTCACGTTATTTGGCCAAAACTCTTAGCCGACTGCTCATGCACCACATCCGGGACTGCCTGCCAGACCTCAAAACCAGAGTGACTGTGCTGATTGCCCAGTACCAGGCCCGGCTCAACGGCTATGGCCAACCAGTAGAAGACCACAGCGCCACCCTTCTACAGATAGTCACCAAGTTTGCCAGTGATTACTGCAACACCATTGAGGGAACCGCCAGGCACATCCAAACCTCAGAGCTGTGAGTCTGACCTCACTATAGAGTAGATGCTTCACTGATAAACAGCTGTTATGGTGACAGTGGGTTTTATTTCCTGTTATGTGAATTGTTTCTCATTATCCTTGGTTGTTCCTGTATCTAATTTAGGAGATGTTGTTAGGGTACGTTGTTGTTGTTGTTGTTGTTGTTGTGGTAGTAATTGTTGCACCACTAAACATACAGTATATATCATTAGATTAATGTCCTTGGGGTTATGTAAATTACAGTGGTATCATCATTTTCTGTTGACACCTCCATCTCCACAGTGCTCTTACCACAAGGCAATTAATTCATGTAAATATCTATGGAGCATATATTGACCTTTTTTGGTCGACTGCATTTAATTTTGGCACGATTAACATTGCTGCCACACAGCACTAAACAGTGTTGATGTCACAGCTGAACCAATCTCTTCCACAGCTGTGGGGGTGCTCGCATCTGTTACATATTCCATGAGACCTTTGGCCGCACCTTGCAGTCTATCGACCCCCTTGGGGGATTGACTGAGCTTGATATTCTCACAGCCATCCGCAATGCTACGGTGAGATTTCCTGATTTCTATATGTGTGTAATTTGTGTAATTATAATTCTGGTCAAGTTTTCTCATCTGGCAGGATAGCAGTTAAATTGTAGAGTGTGTGTGTGTGTGTGTGTGTGTATGTGTGATTTGCACTGCAGGGTCCACGTCCAGCACTTTTTGTACCTGAGGTATCATTTGAGTTGTTGGTGAAGCGGCAAATTAAACGACTAGAGGAGCCCAGTCTGCGCTGTGTTGAGCTTGTTCATGAAGAGCTGCAGAGGATCATCCAGCACTGCTCTTCCTTCAGCACACAGGTTAGCCAAGAGACAGCGATGGTTTTAAAACAGTGGTGCATTAATTATGACAGTGCAGTTCTAAATAAGTTGGTCTTTGTGTTTACAAGGAGCTTCTGCGATTTCCCAAACTACATGACTCCATTGTGGAAGTAGTGACTGGATTGCTGAGGAAGCGCTTGCCAATAACTAATGAAATGGTAAACTTTAGCTTAGCAAATGGGATCTTTCAAACTAAATATAATAGTAAATAGCCAAGTACTGTAAGTTGTCTTGTAATAGCTTTTTTTCTTGTAGGTACACAATTTAGTGGCAATAGAGCTTGCTTACGTCAACACAAAGCATCCAGACTTCACGGATGCGGCGCAGGTCTCTGCATCTGTCAACAGTCAGCAGGCAGCTTATCCTTCACAGCAGGTACTTGTTTTTTTATTCTGCTGTGGTGAACAACACAAGTCAGGTTCTAGAAAGTGTTAATCATTGTGTTTCTCATCCAAACATTACAGTAGCTTTTAAAGTTTGTAGTGGAATTCCAGGCTCAGCCAAAATTGCTTTGACCCTCTGACTTCTTTGAATTTCTTTCCATCAGGCAGAGGTCCTTGATGGAGGGAAGCGCTGGAAGAATGAGAAGGTTGTAGAAGAAAAAGCCCCAGCTGCAGGCTTTGGCAGCCCCAGCAAAGGCCAGGCCATTAACCTCCTTGACACAGTGAGTAGTGTGATGTGCAGTAGGACAAAACTCTTAGCAGTGAATTGTTCGCAGACTATAAACATTTAACATTGTCTCTGTCTGCCAGGCAATGCCTGTGTCCCGGAAACTAAGTGCAAGGGAGCAGAGGGACTGTGAGGTCATCCAACGCCTCATCAAATGCTACTTCCTCATTGTCCGCAAAAGCATCCAAGACAGGTTCAACCAGAACAAATCCATTGTGCCCATAGACACACTTTTCCCCATTTCCCCATCTGTTTCTCAGTTGTTACAGATGCAGATCTTTTAACTTTATCTTTGGGCTGTGTCTCCACAGTGTACCTAAGACGGTGATGCACTTTCTGGTGAACTTTGTAAAAGAGCATCTGCAGAGTGAACTAGTGGGTCAACTTTACAAACAGCCGCTGCTGCAGGAGCTACTCATTGAGTCACAGGACACGGCACAGCAGCGGACCGAGGTTGCTCAAATGCTGGAGGTAAAGTTGGCAAAAGACAAAGTCTCTTCCCTTTTTCCTTGATCTCCTATTGTAAGGCCAGCAATTTAACTACTTTCTCTTCTTTTCTTTTCTTTCTCAGGCTCTCAAAAAAGCCAATAACATCATCTCTGAGATCCGGGAGACCCATCTGTGGTAGCCAGAGGACATGAACAAATTCCCTTCTTCCATTGTCATAGGACAGCTTTGAGAGTATGACAGTGTATGTGAGTTTAAGGCAGAGAGCGTGTATGCGTGTGTTGCTAAATTTGTGACAGTACTACTGTTTTCTCATGGACCAATGACCACAGCACATTTAGATCAACTTTGTCTTGTCAGCTGTCACCTTGAACAGTGCACTGGGGCTGATTCTTTTCACTGTGAACGTTAAGTAGTGACATAAATTAATGAAACACTCAGGCCTAAGTGTTATTGCAGAGTTGAAATGTGAAAGACACAGCTTAGAACAAAATCTATTTGCCAATTTGTAACAAAATATTTGTTGGATCATCTGTTTGTTGTTAGAGATGTAAATTATAAGTTACATGTGGAGTATTTAAATTGTTTCCAGGGTGTTTTCTGGGTTAAAATGTGTTTGTACTGTACAATTCCATACTTTCCAAAAACCAGGCTTCCTCTGAGCCTCTTCTGCAGGTGCTAAAATCGATGTTAGATGAATTCCATCTTTAATCCCCTTTGTCGGAGCCCTCAGAGTTAGAAATGCATTGGAAATTCAACCCAATCAATGCTGACTGCAGAAATTACAGGATGAATGCAGATATGTTGTGCTAATCAATATCATTGTTTTTTCAGTCACATGTACATTGTACATATCAACTACTTTATACTGCTTACTGTTCCCAGTGACTTTTCTGGGTTTGTGTGTAGACAAATACAAGAAGACCAAGCATTGCTAATACACGTTTCCCTCTGTTTAAGATACCTAATGTTTTTTAAAATATGTCAGGAAGTAACATTATAAGGGTGGAGTCCAGATGGTATGACTGAACGGTTTTGTAACTTCTCTTCACTTCCTCAAATAAATTATCCATTTGTATGGAAAAATAAGCATAAACATACAGCTTTTTCCAACTACTGTACAAAGAGTCTCCCACTGATGAGAGGCTGAGAACAAACATATCTCCTGTAGTGTTATGCAAATTTAAGTTAGCCAGACACATTTGCTTTTGTGCCTGCCAATAATCATGTAATATTTCTTCATGTGTAAAATTAATCTTTTTCCATCTGCTGTTTCTTACTTCAGGCAGATCCCTCCCCCAAGTGCGTTAACAATTGACGTGACTCTCTTCCAAAACAAACCATTATCTTAAAGATTTGTTTTTTTCAGCAATCTGCCTTAACAGGACCATCAGACAGTAGCTCTCACTTCTTCTTTTCATCAGCACAGCAACCTTAACCTGTCTGGGAATCCTGTGTAAGCTTGTGTCTGTGTTTGCATGCGAGTGTTCAGTGTTCATGTGGGGATGTATGATTGAATGACTCATGTATATTTTCTATTATTTAAATATATATTATTATCATGTGCCGACTGCCTCTGAGTTCTTGCCTGCCAATATTTGTGATACATGTTTACTGAATGAAGTGGGACTCATTAAACCCTAACAAAAGACACTGCACAGACTCTGTTTGGGTGTTATTGGCAACATAACAACTGATCGGTTTTTCATAAGATTTTATTGTTGGCCTTCCTCTGTGCAGCAGCAATAGATGTGATTAGGCTCTCACTCTGCTTCCATTTATTGATCTGAAGTGACTGCAGGAGTGTGTTTGGTCAGATGGGATGAAAGTGTCCTGAGGGGTGCCAACACAATGCTTTCGGTGATGAAAGTGTTGTGCATCCAAACCTCTTGTTCTTTGTCTATAACTCCACACTGCACCAGATATATACAGTAGATTGAAATTTCTCCAATTTAGATGAAGAATTATTATTTTTTGATATTAAGGCAATTCAAGTTAAACCTGAATAGAGTGTGAGCGGTGAGGTGATTGATGAGCTGAATGTGGTAGTAAGAGAGGAGAGCTAGTCATTAATGTTAGATGAGAGTGAGAGAGGGCATTGCACTCCAGGAGAAAGTATTACTGGCACAACAAAGCAAAAATGACAGGTCAAATCAGTGCTGAATTTACAAACCCCACAAAGCATCAGTGATGCTGCACGCACAGCAGTGTACCTGAATCTATAACAGCGACTGAATGGCTACAGAGTGAGAGCACTGTGTTCCGAAATGAAAAAGAACCAGAAGTTAATGCACTCTTATTTCAGGTCATTATTTTAAATTACCTGCACTTTGTCTCCTACTGTATCCAGTTATGCTGATCACTCTTTTATAACACACCCCACCTCCCCACCAACTGAGACTAGACTAGACCATACCAATTGTGACAGGATGGGAGGGTGCTTGGCTGCAGTATCATGGCAAACTGCATCATTTTGGTCAGATAAAACCAGCTAAATTAAAGTGGAAGCCGTCTAAGATGCATTTTGATTCATTTATAAAATCTGCCTACATTCTTTTCCCGTCCACCAGAGGCGTGCACAACATTTGGGGTTACAATCCCCTCCTCCTCTTTCTTCAACTGGTAAGCCAGCCAGCAGAGCAGGCTGAACAAAGCCATGGGAGAGAGAGAGAGCAGCTTCTGGGAAGAAATGTCTCTCACTGACTCTGTCGCCTGGACAACCGGGTAAGAGAGGAGGGGAGGGAGCATGAGAGAGAGACAGAAAGGACCGGAGCATAAAAGGAGAGGAAAACAACACATTATTAACTGATGAGATTAGGAGATTCCTATAGAGTGTGAGGAGGGGAGTAGATTTTTGTGTGTTATTCTCCTGTGAAGCGTTTCTTGGCGTCTCTCTCACATGATGAGTTGTTAACTATGACAATAAAGCAGTAAATGATTATTTTTTTCTTCACATCAGAGCACGGACGACATGAAATTGCAGAGCACAAGTTCAGCATATTACAAGTGGACCCAGTAGGCCTGAACGCTCCACCTGTAATTCTTGTCTCATCAGCCCCAGGTAAGACTCCTCAATGTTGCAGACATTTGCTTTGATGCTTTGATGCTTTGTTTTCGGCTGATTTATTATTAAGAACTCTTTAAAATATCCACAAAATAAAAAAGTGAAGAAAGTGTTTGTTTTTTTCAAAGGTAAATGAAAGCTCAATCTTGTTTCATTGCAGGTAGTTTGGAGTACAAGTGTTGTGCATCCGAGTAGCTTTAACCAGGTAAGTTTAAAGAAAAGGCATTCATCATCTATATATATGTTGTTTTTACATTTTTGATTATGCTGCCAGATAGAAAGTGCCTCCAACACAGAATCAGGCTTTTTTATTCAGTTTTTGTTCTGCAGTGAGAAGAATTGTATGCTACACTGTAGGGATGCTTCACACTCTGTGCACAGAAACCTTTGCGCGTCCTTCACTAGGAGGAAGAATTCATCGACAATAAGAAAATGAACACATTGTTGGATGCAAATGAATCATGAAGTTTGACTTGAGCTCCATCTTCTCAGTTCGTAGTGTACATAAGGCACATCTGCTGTAAAAATACTGCTGAGCACTCATGCATGAGGAATGTATTCATACAGAATTGGTGGTGAAATCAATGCCCCTTTAAATGAGATGGTGTGCTCGCTGGGTTTACACCAGGCTCAATGTGGGATGCGCATGAGGCTGCATGTGATATCCATATTGGATGAGATGGAGAGCAGATAAACCAGGAAAGCTGTATTTGTGGAGGGGGAGGTATTTTTAGCTGCTGTCAGTAATGAAGGTTACAAATCTCTCACCTTTGTGGGGAAGATGGAGATGTAAAGAAAAGGCAGCAAGATTGAAGGGAGGAAAAGGGCAAGAGAGTGAGGGATGGAAAGTGAAAGGAGGGATGAGAGAGAGAGAGAGAGAGAGATGATGATAACTGAAGGGGTTCAGGCTCACAGTATGCTGACTTCCCTCACCTTCATGACACAATCCAGAGATGTAGTGCAGGGTAAAAATGCTGACACTCAGCTTATCCAAGCTTTTATTGGAGAAAAAATACATACTGGAAAATCTAGTGTTGTGAAACAGTTCACCCTCGTTTATGCTCACAACTCACTGAACACGACACGTGAGACAATACAAACACAGGTCTCAACAGCTGCACAACACAGTCCATCAAAAACAGCTGCTGTACTTCCAACAAACAGGCAGGTACGGCACGGCCACCTGGGCTGTACTTGTTTAAAAATGAAATGAAAGACTCTGACTGAACATAATACAAGCGCTGGTTCATTTTTCAAGAATATAAGATTTCATAGCACAAAACCTGCAAATAGATGGTACTGTGATGATTCATTTCAATCCTGGTTCAGTTCGGTGTGTAAAATGGCATTACAAAGAAACACAGGTGCACCATTAAAAACAACACAGCTTTAATACAGACTGAACCATATGTGAGACAGTTTTTATTCCAATAAATACACAACGCAGGATCCTAAATTACACTCTGTGTTTAATCTACACCTGGTTTAAATAAGGTTTTAAATGTACTGTTTTGTTCTAATCTTTGCAGAAAAATGGCAGTGCTGAACAATTCTGGCAGCTCGTAAACACATTAGTTATACCAGGCGGTGCACAGCTCGCAGAGCTTTGCAGCAGCACAGTATTGTATATGAGGTGTAATGTTTTTGGATGTGAAGGAGCATCACTCTCATCAGGAAGAAAGAAAAGATGTGTCCCTGAGGCAGTACATCACTGCAGTTATCGTCCCTCCACTGTTTGTGCTTGCTGCCTGTTGCAAACTACACAGAGGGCAGGGTTCCTCACACTGTCAGACTGTGACATTTACACCACTACCCAGCCTGTTTTAACTTTAACAGTGGCACAGTTTATTTTCATAGCTGTTTGAGGTGCTAGTTCTTTGTTTTAGGGATAACAATTGTAGCGTGCAGGGCTTTAGTCCTTTCATATATCTGTGCTTGAATGAATCCCTCTCCTCATTTCCTGTTCATTCTATCATCAGAACAAGACAGAGACACAGAGATGAAATGTAACAGGATTAAAATAATCTAATCACCACAATTAGCAGCTGTGTTCTGTTTCATTTACTTTAAAGGCACTATTATTAATCTTATTGATACTCTCAATATATAATATTTAATATTATATATAATAATATAATATAATATAAATGTTGTTGACATACATTGAGAAATAACTCATATAATATTTGGTAATTTAAATGTAATAAAATCAAATCAAATTACAGCCTAATTTTAGACATACACAGGACAGAAATCCAAAAGTAACAAAAGTAATCAGATGATTTTATTGAAGTTTTCTGTTTTCACACTTTTAAACCAAACTTCTCAACACTGCAGAAAATTCACATTAACACTGTGTGGGCAGATGCTGGTCCTCTGCTCTCCCATTAAAAGGTGCACAGGTGCCCTTGTCAAGGCAGTAAAATGACTAATTTAGAGAAGAAATGAATAACTCTTAGTGGTGTGCAGGTTAAATATGTCCACAAATTGTCCATTTTTCCACACTTTCAGACATAGTGTAAAGTACTTGGTTTTCAGCACAACTGTATTTTTTTATCCCTTTCATAAAAGGAAAAAATCATCATAAAACTGTATTAGCATATGTAAATCCTGTGGACATTTCATAAGATTAAAAACCATGTCTCTCAGAAAGCAAGAAGCCATAGAGCTAAAGCTGTTAATAAGGTGGCCATGAAACACATCTACGAACTGCTTCATTACCAGTGAACTGAAGGATGACTTTGTGGACAGTGACTGCAACATCTCCACAGCAGATGTGAGCCCATTCTCTGTTTTATCTCTACATTTTCTGCTCTTCTTTCAGGGCCTTCAGGATCTTCATTATTTTTACAAATATTGATTAAATGGTATAATTTAGTAAATTCTTTTTTCGTTATGGATTTTCATTGCAGCTATAGAGCACAGCCATCTATTAAACATAATACAGATACACTGTCTTATGTGGCTGACCTTAAAGCACTGTTCTAAAGAGAACAGATCAATTGCTGCAGTTAGTGGGCTCAGTGCCACTTAAATACTGTCTGCAGTATCTTGTGTGTAGAATAGTGGGAAAAAAGTGTCCCCTGTTGACACTATAAGTCAAAGGCTGCCCATCACCAGTGATAAATCCTCTCTTATTCCACAATTCTGTCTAATATCCCGCTTGCTCTTCTTGTCAGTAATTAGACAAGTGAGATGGTTTAATTTGCTGCAGAGCAGACAGCTATGTTGACTGCTGATATGCAGAAGGCCACTGTCAGGCTCTCCCCAGGTGATAATGGCTGACAGAGTTGGAATTAAATCACAGCTTTTAGCCTGTCTCACCTCCAAGCGCTTGTGATCAGCATCTTAAAGCAGGACCCAGCCAACCATTTTCTCTTATAAGCCCTTGAGAGGTAAAAGGTCTCCCTCCCTCAATTTTTCCTATATAAGCTGCCTTTGAAAGTCTTTTGTTGACAGCTGCTTGAGGACAGAGTTAATTTGCGTGTCCTTGCCTGTTGTGTGCAACTTTGTAAGTTTCCCTGTCCTTGATTTTGTCCATTGCTTATGTCAGCTGCTGGCAGTTCACACATCTATTTTGCGCTTATGTTCACCTGTGTGAGGAGAGAAGGGGCTGCTACTTTGAGTGAATGATGATCATGCGCTGTTATGTGTCCCTGACAGGTGCCAGCATGGATGTGGAGGATGAGCCGCTGCTGTTTCAGACCAGCTGGGGAGTGGAGGAGGAGGAGGAGGAGGACGAGCTGGAGGAAGAGGATGGAGTAACTCAGACAGCAGGATATAGGTGTTTCTCTGGAGATGCTGAGGTGTGTGGAGTGTGGAGGGTGGTGGGGTGGGTTTACACACAGCCCTGGGCCAGTGGAGTGGTTTTAGGGGTAGTTGTCCTTCTACCGTGTACGTTGTTTGCCTACATGCTCCTCTACTGCCCTCCTCTGGACATAGACCTCTCCTACAGTGCCTTTGAGGTTCACAGTCACTTCTCTGCCGAGCGTTTCGACGCCCTCACCATTGCAGTAAAGACTCAGATAGGGTCCTGGGACAGACGTAGGCGAGACTTAGATAACAGTGAGTCTGAGGCCCTGAGGGAGCTTCTGTTGGAGAAGCTGGGCAGACAGGGAATGTTCAATAGGACAGATAATGAGGGCATGAGGTCCTCCACTCCTCAAAACAGTCCTTTCCAAGCAGGAGATGATCAGAAGAGACGAGTTGCAGTGAGCAGAGATAAAAGGACTGTGGAAGATTTGGGTCAGGAGGAAACGGAGAAGCACAAAAGCTCAAATCACAGAGCAGAGGAGGAAGGTGAGAAATCATGGGATGGAAATTCTACTTTGTCGCTCATTAGGAGGCGCAGGTTTTCTCCCAATTATTACCTGCAGAGCCAAGCTCTGTGGAGGATCGAGCTGGTGTTTGTAGCTCAAGGGGAGGGTGATCGCAACATCTTCACCCCAGAACGCCTGCAGACGATTCACCATGTGGAGCGTCTCCTGATGCAGCACCCACAGTTTCATCAGTTCTGCTGGAAGCCTCTGGAGATGTTGAGAGATCTGCCGCTGGGACCGTCCTACTGCTCCCCACCCAGCTCAGTCCTGTCTTACCTTTACCCCAGTGAGAAAGGAGGCAAAATCTACTATGATGGCATGGGTCCAGACCTGGCAGACATTCAAGGTGAGTCAACAACAGTGGGGAATAATGCACATTTCAAGAATTTACCACCTCAATGTGCTGATTTGCTTTATATGTATTGTTTTTGTAGGATCTCTGAGTCTGGCCATCACTCACCCACAGTTCTACTGGTATGTGGATGAGAGTCTGTCCCCTGAGCATCTCTCCTCCTCTCTGTTACGCAGTGAGATCCACTTTGGAGCTCCTCTTCCTTCCTACTATTCCCTGCAGGACCGAGCAGATGAACAGAGAAGTCTCTTTAAACACTTCGTGGTTCAGTATGCAGACATTCTGGCCAAGCAGTCAACCAGGTCAGGAAAAAAATACCGTATTGACCAGTTACTATAGTGCATCATCATTCCTTTCAGGTGTTTTAATTGCATTGTGGCATTGTAGTCGTGTACTAGACTCTGTTGCAAACAAATGAAATATTATGTTATTTTGTGCCTACTTTATTCGTTCCAGCAAGGTGAAGGTTTTATACGGGGGAACAGAGCTGTTTGATGATGAGGTGAGACACACCTTTCACAATGACATGATGCTGGCTGTCATCAGCGGAGCCTGCATTACGGTGCTCGTCTATGTGCTTACCTCCTTCTCTGGTACAGTGTGACCTGCTTATTCGTATTAGTGTGCACGTGTCTATTTTTCAACAGAATATATGCGTGCATCTGCATGTTGATAATCTTGTTGCTTTTGTGTGTCTTTATAGTGTTTCTGACGTTTTTTGGACTGACCAGCATTGGATTGAGCTGCTTGATGGCTCTGTTCTTATATCATGTTGTGTTTGGTGTGAGGTACCTTGGCATTCTCAATGGAGTGGCGGCTTTTGTTATCATCGGTATTGGTAAGGGCAAAGACAATATTTACACACTAATTTTTTTTTCGTTAAAGGCATCAATATTTTTGGGAAACATGCTCATGTCTGTACAGTTTAAGCTAAAGCCAGCAGCTTGTTAGCTTAGCTTAGCAAAGCAGACGGGAATACAGCACAGTCTGTGCAAGAGTAACAAAATTCACCCAAAATTTCTCAAGCTCAGCTGTTTGATATCTTACCATCCATCCATTTTCTGAATGGTTTAGTCCCCATACAGACAAATACAATCATTCACACTCTCACCTACGGGCAATTTAGAGTCTCCAAATAACCTGACTGCATGTTTTTGAACTGTGGAAGGAAGCTGGAGTGCCCAGAGAGAACCCACGTGATCTCCACACAGAAAGACACAGGCCAACCTGGGAATTGAACCCCTGAAATTCTTGCTGTGAGGCAACAGTGCTAGTCACTACACCACTGTGCTAACCGAAGTATTAAACAATTTATTATGGTTTTGTTGCTTCTGCTCATTTTTGGCCAGAACACTAATTTCCTGAAGAAATTACCATCACCAGTGGAAAGTTACAAGCCAGAAGTATTCCCACACATAAACCTTAGTGAAACTGTGACCTGTAGCAATACAGAATTTGATCTTTGGTATTTGATGGAAGGCTACCATTGAGTGAATGGAAATGCTGGTCTGAAAGTACAACCATTGTGTGATGACAGTAAATTTATCTTTAATCACTGCAGTGAACATAATAGTGCTAATTGCATGAACAAGGTTATTAAAGAAGCCTTGAACACTGCGACTTTCTCAGCTGTAGCCCAGGTTAAGTCTAATGCAACAAGGCTTCACAGTAAGGAATACTCTTATTAAGTAAGAAATTTGAAAAGGTTGGGAGAGGGCAGAGCATAAACTTAACCATAGTTGCAGCAGTGCACAGAAGGTATAGGAAGAGTCAGACTACCAATAATGTAAGGTGCAGAGGCCAGCTACGAAAAAACATACCTCACATAATTCACAATTCATTTACACTAGCTTGCATGGAACAGCAGGGTGAATGCTTTTGATATGGTGCAATGATTTTCTGCAGAAATATGTATTTCAGAGACTAATCAAACAATGTGAAGGACATTTCATGAAGCCGAAAAAAATCATGAAACATCACAAAACTGCAAGGTTGCTACAGAACATGAAAAGAAGCCTGATTAGTATTGGTAGCACACTCTTTTATTAGATAAAACAAATATATGTTAGTTAGGATCAGCAGGGGTCTGGCATAGACCTGGCCTGGGCTACCAGAGTGCCTGTTTAGTGTCTCTGTGAATGCTTTGTATACCTCAAATAAAAGAAAAGTAAGTCAGTGTGTAGTAAGTCATTTGCTGTCTTATCATCTCTCAGGGGTGGACGATGTGTTTGTGTTCATCAGCACCTTCAGACAGGCTTCTCATCTCCGTCAGCCGCAGCAGCGAATGATCTACACAATTAAAACAGCTGGCCGGGCTACTTTCCTCACCTCCTTCACTACTGCAGCTGCCTATGCTGCGAACACTTTCTCACAGGTAATCGTGGAAGAAAAATTCAGCCATTAGTAGGATCTGCACAAGAAGTATAAATGACTCCCCTGCCATGGATGAATAGAAGCGCCTCTCTCAGCAGACAGCCATTTTCATGTGATAAGCACAAATTGAATGTTTCAAGGTCCTTTACACTGTGTTTCTTTTAACTGACACTCAGATCCCAGCCGTGCATGACTTCGGCCTATTCATGGCCCTCATTGTCAGCTGCTGCTGGCTTTGGGTATCTGTCTTGATGCCAGCTGCTCTCTGTATCTGGACTCAGCAAGTGGAGCCTTATGAACATGCCTGGTTGAATTGGTGAGGCATTATGTCCTTACTTCTGTGTGACACTGTATTTGTGCATGCTGTGCAACATCACGGGAGAGATGTAATCCCTTCAGCTGTCTCTTTTCCTAAACTGCCTCCTTCCTCTGAAGCTGGAAGCTGTTTTCAAGCCTGTCAGCAAGCCACAGCCCTTTGTCAGATGAGGATGATGATGTGGCGCTTCTGTCAGTGGAGATGGAGCCAGGTGAGATTATTATCTCCCTAGCACAGAATGAATGATTGCAGGCCACTGTCCAGACCACACTAAAGCCCATGTCTTTGTTTTGGTCAGGCTCCTGTGACACAGACAGCGATGCAGCCATTCTGTCCCTGTCAGTGGAGACACCTCTCTCCCCTCCAAGGCAGCATGTGGGTGTGGTGAGCACAAATCTACAATGGGCCCTGAGGCATTTGGTGGCAGAGCCAGCTGTGAAGCAGCGTAAAACTGTTCTAGGTGAGATTTAATATAATTTGGAATTCATTTGGCTTTTGACATTTGTTCATACCCAAGACAGCTTAAAGAGATCAGGGTTAAATTCTATAATTTGGTCTGCCAAGCTCTTGATGTATGACTCATTTTAAAAAGGAACCTTTTAATCAGTGCTGTAATCTCTGTCCCCCCTGAGGGTATTCAGGGTGTCAAGTGGAAGAGTAGGCACCTCTTATGAAGTATTCACCCACCCACTTCAGGAGTTCCTGTAATTGATCCTTGGTCCTCATCTGTCCCGCAGCTGCTCTATCTACTTCATCATACTGTCCTTTCTGCCATTATTTATCAGGCATCTTCCTCCTGGTTCTGCTGCTATCTGCTTGTTGCTGCTGTCTCCTGAGGCCGGCTACTCATGCTCCTATACTTTTTCGCCCGGACACAAACCTCCAGACTCTGCTGGCTCTGAGAAGCAACCTCAGTGGTCAAGGCATCTCCTGCCCCATGTGCTCAGGTGAAACTGTGATGGAAAATTTCTCACCAGTAACACCTCATAAAAAACTAATATCTGAAATGCACGTTGTGTCTTGCAGGTGTATTCATGGAAAAGCCACACCTTCTGTACACCCACACTTCCCCATCAGCATTTAAGTTTTCTACACATCAGCAGACTCCAAGCACAATAACCTCCACTGTTTCTAGGAGTATTGTAAAGCCAAATTCAGACAGAATCCAAACAGGTAAAACTCCTAAAAAATGTCCTCTTTATTATTTAAGACCTGTTTACATGACTTATTATTGCACTTTGCTGTTTTTAGGCACATTGCTGACAGTTTACATATCAAAGTTGGACCTTGGAGCCTCTACACTTTACAGATTCTCCCTTAACACCAGCACACCCCCTCCATGGAAAATGTGCATCACAGAGCATGAAGCAGTGTCATCATTTCAGGTTGGGAAAATCAACTTGATGAATCTTTTTAATGATTGGCTGTAGTGATATGTCTCCCAACTGTGATATGTACCAATAAAGCAGCTTATAACTAATCTTGTTTTATCTGAATAGGCTTATAGTCAGCCCTGCAGCAATTACACCACCAGAATGACAGTGTGTGTTTCCCATGTGTACCCCCCGTACCCCAGCTGGATGATCACATCCAGCTCATGTGATCCCCGACACGGCTGGACATCAGAGTTTTCCTTTTATGTAGCAGCATCTCTGCAGCAGAACAGCAGGTGAAAGCACAAAGGAAAAAAAATCAGTGTACAAGTTAGATGGACTGTAATGTTGTTATACTGGGCTACCTGTTATACTGGGATATCTGTCATTTCAACTCTACTACCTCCTCTTAGGAGACTGTACTTTGCACAACGCCGCCTGAGACCTCATTCCAGCCGAGTGTGTGTCAGCCCGCCTGGCTGTGGCATCAGTTCTGGACCTGATGGGCCAACGCAGGGAACCTTTTATACTCCTCTTCACAGTGGTGAGTGAGAAAGTGTCACAGTTTTTGAAACAGATATTAACATATATACTGCCCATCAGGAAAACAATTTTAGCACTGCATGTGCCTCACTGCTGAAATGTTTTTTTTACTTGATTTATTGTCCTGCTGAATTTTTTAAATATAGAAAGTGCGGTGATATGTAATAGTACATTCTCTGAACCTATATATACACTAAATATATACATATATTTATATCTTTTTTCAAAGATATCTCATCTGCTACCAAGACGAAACCATCCAAAACATTTGGTTTCAACCCTTGCAGTGGAGGTGTGTGTGGCCAACCAGCGGTGCGTCCTCTGGTCGACACAGGGGCCATGGTTTTCCTGGTGTTTGGGATTCTGGGAGTCAACCGAACTGAACACAAGGACAACCATGTTATTGGAGACATGGTGAGGATCACAAATCTTTAAAATCAAGTAGCACTGAACTGCTTTTTTAAATGTTTTTCTCATTTTGTGGTCATGTTGTTATATTTTCTCCAAAGGGCAGCATTATACTGGATCCAGACTTTGACATTTTCCAGGAAATGGGACATCTTTGCAAAATCTGCAAAGCTGTTAGTGCAAACAGGCAACTTGTGAAGCCAGGAGGTGCACAGTGTTTGCCTTCAGGTAACACCCACACACAATTATTTGGCACAAAATGTTGTGGCATTAAAATAGTAATAAAAACCATAGAAAGTTAATAATAATTAATCAGTTAGTCTGTGGGCAAGAAGTTAGACTGAAGCTATTTTGGTAATTGCTTGGTATATCTGCAGATTTTATTTTTTTAAATAGTAAATTGAACATTTTACACAATAGTAAGCTAGTGCTCAACAGTGGATACAATGTTTACTCAAGTCTAATTCTAAAAAGTAATTTTAATAGTAGTACGCAAAGATAACCTGAGTAAATACAAAATGCAGTTTTTAATTTGATTTCATTTATCAATGAAAAAAACTGTCCAAACTTGCCTGGTGGTATGTGGAAATATGATTGCCTAATAACTGCTTGTGCCACCCTTGGCAGCAACAATAGCATTCAAACGTTGCGATAACTGGCATGTCATCCAGGTCCTGAAGCTGCAAAGCAGCCGCAGAACATCACACTTTCACCATTATATCAGACTATTTATATGTTTTTTTTTAAAATGTTGTGTTAGTTTTACGTTAGATGTAACGAGATTCATGCCTTTCAGAAAATTCAACCTTTCTCTCATCAGTCTGCAGAATATTTGCTCACACGTCTTGGGGATAATCAAGATGTTTTTTGTTAAATGTGAGACGAGCCTTTGTGTTCTTTTTGGTCAGCAGTGGCTTTAGCCTGAACCTCTCCCATGGATGCCATTTTTGCCCAGTCTCTTTCTTATTGTTGAATCATGATCACTGACCTTAACTAAAACCAGTGAGGCCTGCAGTTCTTTAGATGTTGTTCTGGCTTCTTTTATAAGCTCTTGGATGAGTTGTCGTTGTGCTTTTGAGTAATTTTGGTAGGTTGGCCACTCCTGTAAAGGTTTACCACTGTTCAGTGTTTTTCTCTTTTTCTTCTTTTTCACTTCTTAATACATTAAATTTAAAAACATCATTTTGTATTTACTCAGGTTATCTTTGTGTTATATAAAAAAAACATTTAATGATCTGAATAATTTAAGTGACAAATATGCACAAAAAATTTAAATCAGGAGGCAAATACATTTTCACAGCACTGTATGTGTAGCTCTAGGAAAAGATTATACCCTGCTAAACATTCAGGAAGGGGAGACAATAGATAATAGAGTTATGCTCATGTCTGTAAAGCTTAATACATGTACTCAGTTAGATTAGTAATAGTATAGGAGGAAATGCTTTTTCACAGCATTGTATATCAATGCATTCATGATAAAAATGTATTAAAATGTAATTCTTTCTTTGACTCCTTCCAGGTAACAAACTATCTTCTATTCTGCCTCTCCTTCATCCTGAGTGTCACTCTCTCCCTGAACCCAACCTGCTCCCGGGGCAACTCTCCCATGGAGCAGTAGGAATGCATGGAGGCAAGGTCCGCTGGCTGTCCATGGCGTTTGAATCTGTAAGTCCTTTATCCCTTTAGCTTTTTATCTTCACATTGCATGTTTGAAGCTGCATGTTTCAGAGTTTCTGGCATCCCTAATCCTCTACCTCTTCTCTCCCAAGACCACATACAAAGGGAAATCCTCCTTTCAGACCTATTCTGACTTTCTTCAGTGGGAGAATTTCATCCAGGAGCAACTTGCCAGCCTCCCGCAGTCTTCTGCTCTGCAACGAGGTTTCCAAACTTGTGAGCACTGGAAGCAGATCTTCATGGAAATCATAGGCATGTGAGAGATTGCATTCATGTCAAAGAGATGTGCTTTCTGAAATGTGTTTTCTGCTTATTCAAGAGATATTTGTCCACAATAAAGAGAGAGCAGCATGTAAAATACTGCTCTTTGCAGGTGTGGAGAGTGCCCTCTGGAGTCTGCTGCTGTCTCTGGCCATCTGTGTGGCAGCTGTGTCTGTGTTTACTGCACACCCTCTGCTACTGCTGCCAGTACTTATAACCATCGTAGGTAAGAGAAAGCTCTACATTCGGATTGTTTAGACCAGTGGTTTTCAACCCTGGTCCTTAAGGCAACCTGTCCAGGGCTGGGAACCACAGATTTAGACACTCCAAAGTGGATTTTAAAAATTAAATTGTAACTTGTGTGTAACTAGTTTTTGTCCTTCAACAGGAGTGATCTGTCTTGTGGTGGCGGTCATGTATTGGCTTGGCTGGGAGATGGGAGCAGTGGAGGCAATTTCTCTGTCTATACTTGTGGGGTCTTCAGTAGATTACTGTCTGCACCTGGTGGAGGGATACCTGCTGGCGGGGGAGACCATCCCCTCTGAGCCTGGCCGTAACTCAGTATGGAACTGTAAATTTGTTTCACAGCAGCAATTAGAAAAACTTTCACAGCTTATTTTTCATTCGCATCCATGTTGCAACCAGCCAATGACTAAAGATTTAGATTTAATAGGACAAGAAGCACCATGAAGGCTCATGAATAAAGAAAAGCAGCTCATCCCATTAATGTGTGTTTGTTCGCAGGAGCCTCCGGCCGAGAGGCAGAGGCGGACCCTGGTAGCAGTGAACCACGTGGGTGTTGCCATAGTGTCCAGCGCCGTCACCACGGTGATCTCCACAGTACCCCTCTTCTTCTGTGTCATTGTGCCTTTTGCCAAGTTCGGCCAGATAGTGGCCATTAACACTGCTGTCTCGATTTTGTTCACCCTGACCGCGACTGTGGCCATGCTGGCTTGCATGGCCCCCGCTCACTTCAGCAGATCCCCTGGCGCAGTGCTGAAGGCCAGTCTAGCAGTGATGGCAGCTGCAGCCTTGGGAGCTGCTCTGTGTTGGGTGGGAGGACAGCTGGGAGCACTGTCCTGGCAGTCAATCAGCACATAAACACTACTGTCCATCAACTTACACTGATGTCAGACAGAGGAGTTCCTCTGTACACAAAGCTACATGAACTGTAAGCACTATAATTTCCTCCGTGTTTAGGAGGACTATCAGTAAATGATCTTGCATTTACAGCACAAAGATGTCAGAATCAACTACATAAACAGAAGCACTTTTTCCACTTGTATTTGTTGGTGAATTGTAAGTATTGGGAAAAAATCGTACCCTACTGTGTTATCTTTTCTACAATTTGGTGTAAATGATCATAAATGTGAGTCATAGTACTGGAGTAACATGTCTGGTTTGACATTATGATTCAGCTGACAATATCTTTTTTGACCCGGTGTTGCCCTAAGCCTGGAGGTGGGGATTTTTGAGAAACTCCTGGGAAACACTGGCTGAGTCTAATTTTTTACATAAGTGTAATTTATAGAGTTGTGAAGATGCCCACGACTGTTCTGTGACCCACTTTTGTGAACGCTGTTGGAGCTCTGATGTTTGTGAAGATTACTGTTCACATGATTCATGGTCATCTTGTGTAACATCATGTTTAATTTTGAGTTTTCTTAATTGTGCATTAAATGTTTTTTCAGACACATTTGTGACAACAGTTACGATGTCCTGCAGTGGCTGGATTGAAAGTTGTACAAGCCGCATTTATGCAGTGCACAGTTTTGTTAAATGTAATGTGTGATGTAAATGTCTCAGTATGCTGCTCTCACACATTCAGAACTGATGCTCAAGTTGTTTATGCCGGTACTTACCACGAGTTATCACCCTCTATTCTGACCCTTTTGCATGTTTATACCTCAGAACTCAAACTGCTTCAATTTTTGTCATCAGGACCAACAGAAAAAGCCTCTCGTCAGCTCCTCAGGTGTGCCCTCTACACACTCTCGACCACACTTGTAGGCACTCACTGTAACTTACTATGCTCCCACAAAATTTTCAAGCACCACTCACATAGCTTTTGATGCCAGCTACAGTCTGCCCCACAGTTAAGGTGAGGGCTGCTTAGTAAACCACATAATACAATAATGGTTAGGAAGAGGGACTGACTCAATAGCAGCAAGGGCAGTAAATTTCACTTTTGTGTGTGTTACTTGTGAATGTCAAATAAAGCAAGTGCAGCACGCCTCAGACCCTTTCTTTTGTGAAAGCTCAGCACTGTTTTTCTTCTGCATTGTTATGTAACAGAGCAGCGGAGGAAGATGAAAACCTGTCACCATTTGCTTACAGTCACATAATTACTGGGTGAGCTAAAGTAGACAGCTTCACATCTCTGGGTGGCTGTCGTTAATTATTCATATGAAAAGGCTCAGATTTACCATTGAACTGCAGTGCATAAATGTTTCACGTTGGTCATTAGACAAAAGGAAGTCGTTCTACATACAATGTCGTTCCTGTTTGGAAGAAGGAATATATTAACAAATATTTATTATGTTTAAGTAGAAAAGGAAACCATGAGTTGCTAGGTGTAAACACATTGTTCACTGTCAGAGCGATTATTCCATTGTTTATTGAAGGAGCAGTTTACAAGGAAATATTAGTTTGTAAAGATAAAATGTTTGTATCATCATCTAAAAAGAGCTTCTACTTCAATGTTTTTATTTATATTAATTTCTCTATATACAAACATTTTAGTGTTTTATTTTTTACCATAATCAAATGAAGAAAAAAATGGATAAATATTTGGACGATTCAACAAATATGTGAAATTCCGTCATCAAAAGCAAACATGAATTTATCCTTCTAAACTATATTTCCCCAAACTGTTTGTCACCCAGACTGCAGTGGCATTACCTCTGCATGTATGTCTGCGGCATTGCTTTTTGTTAGGTTAAGTGGAGTGAGGATCCTAGTTTTAGTTGTGCACACTGCTCTGCTCTTTGTGTCTTTATATAAAAGCACAACAAATTGTAACGGAATAATTTAAAAGGAGAGCATGGTTATAGTAGGGGAAAGAAAAGCTTGGAAATAGAAACCTGAAAATCTGCTTTCTCACTGTGTTGTGACATGATCTCCATCTATAAATAGGGAGTTGCAGATAAGATGAATAACAGATAGTTTGGCCTTTCTTTGTGTGTTTGCCATGTGCCATGTGTCAGAAAATTCCTCTAAAACTTTAAACACAGCACAGTTTACCGTTAAAATGACTTACCTCTATTCATATGTCCTGTATTTCACTGAATCAGCAACTCAGCCTATGCAATGCAGGACTAAGAACTTAAATGGCTCAAAACAGACTTACTTTAATGAGTTACTGTGAACACAGACCTCAAACAGAAGCATCAGGCTGCTGTAATGTCACATTATTCTCATTGAGCTGAATGAGAAATAAATGAAGTGAGCAACATAGTATATTTAACATAGACCAATGGCTATACAATAAAAGGCAATTATAGGGCTAATTTCAACAGTACCTTTCCACCTTTACATTATATATGTAATTACTATTACAATAAATACCCAGGCTCATTTGGTTCTTTAGAAATACTTCATTATACCAAGAAAAGGCATTTTCTCTGGAGAGAAATTATTTTACATCAGAATTGTAAATCAACACTGAAACATAAGTCATATCTTTATTACCCCATGTTACAGGGCACACACAATGTTTAAGTATGCCTGAGGAACTAAATGGAGCAATTAAAAACAATGAAGAATAAGAGAGATAAAATGCATTTAAAAATAAGTGAACTGACATTGCATTTCACAAAAATTCATAAGCTCGTGGTTTTGGAACAATTCACTGTAAAGTGCTAACTGGTTTGATCTGAGAAAAGCACATGTTCCCTTTGAAAGATCATACACATTACTTTATACATGGAGGTACAGAAATAGCCAGTCATCAGGCAAGCAATTACCAACCAGAAGACATGGACCACATTTCATTTATTAGTCCTTTAATAAGATAACTGCTTCCTTAATTTCCGTGTTAATGGTAACAGCGAGAATCTTGCAACTGGTTGCCAGGACAATGCCAATTACAAATGCTGGTGTTGTCACTGTACACTTTTCCTTCTCCCCTTGTAATTACATGCAATTGACTGACATACAGTATCAAAATCTCAAGTCAAGTCCTTCTAATCCTCTTATACATTAGGAATCCTTGAACCAAAGGGATGAGAGTGTGAGGAGAGTAGAGCAATTATTGAGGAGCACAAGAGACCTTCCTACACTCCTCCTCCTCGTCCTCTCCTCCCCCTGGATGTGGTGGGCTGGCCCGACAAAAGCAGGGATCTGTCCAGCTGATGCCTGCCTTGCTACAGGTCCTGAGAATCCACTGTTGTCCTTTGTGCCTGCTATCAGGAGGCATATGTTTTTTTAAAAAAAAGAAAGAAACAAAAAAAACTATCTGGAGGGCACTGGGTCAAAAGATTTTCCCCTACGGTACGCCTAAAGCGGATGTTCACCCTCCCACCCCAATCCTAACCATAAAAAGGTAAAAACAAGGTGTACTGCAGAATGGCTTTACTCCTCACAGTCTGTGGGGGGAGCTAGAGCCCCTAGGAGCTGAGGTGCGGTTGGTAGTCTTCCGGCTGCTTTGATTCATCTTGGTGGCCGAAGGTTTCCGAGCGTCAGGCTGGCGCTTCCCCTTGGGGCCCCTCCGTTTGCCCCTTTGCCCCGCACGGCCCCTTCTGGCCCCCACTGGTCACTTACGTGAGTGCAGTGTGTCCTGAAACTTGGTGCTAGTGTAGCGGACATGAAATCCTTTTTTGTTGATTGTATCGTCAGAGCGAAACTTGATCACAATGGAGTCACCGGCCGAGTAGATCTCCTCTGGAGGCTGTCAGGAGGGACAAAACAACAGAATCATTTGTAGCTGTCACTTTCTGCTTCTTTGACTGCACTTCAATTAAACCAAAGACTTCATACATCCTGAAACTAAAGTCAAATCAGTGACCATAACGAATGGTTTCAGGCTGCACAGAAGTCCTAGTTCATGTAACACCCAGAGGCCATGTAAGGGCCTGAGACCTGGAGTGGCCCTTTTCCAGCTTTACTCTGATTCAGGCTCTGATGATTACTGCCAGGTGTATCACTTCCAAAATCACATTTCTTTCCTGAACAAAACCATATAGTGGACAGTACTTCTTATGTTTCTACTGTCTTGAGTCCAAAGTCATCCAGTCCATCCAGTTCTCAATGAACAATGAGTAGTGGTGTCATATGAATATTAATTTAGAAGATCATAGTGAAACATAATTAGTTGTTGGGGTGCTGCCTGTGGCTGCTACAAAGACAGGCACTGTTATGTCAGAGCAGCCAAAGCTTGTGCAACCAACTGTAAAAACAACTCTGGTGATTAAAGCTGCCATTCATAATATGAATAATATATCTACAACAGCCCATATGTCGTTTATTTATTAGGCAGGGGACCTAAAACTCCAGAATGTAGCCTACAATTGTACTGTGGATTCAGCAAGTAGTCTAATGTTTAAATGAGAAAAGCCCTTGGACTAAAAGTGAGCCTACTCCCACTATAATGAGTTTTCATCCTACTTTTGACTGAATTGTGTCAGTTTATTTTGACCTGTTTTATAAAAGGAAACTTGATTGAGGAGCAGTTCCCTGGGGTTCTGAGGGTGTTATGCCCCCTCCAGCGAATGATTCATAGGAAGAGGCATGAGCAAAAGGCCAGAGCTTATTACTGGAGTGTGTAAATGAAATCAAGCTGTTCTCTGACCTGGGGAAACTTGTGCTTCAATTCCCTGATGGCCTCATTGTTCCACACTCTGACTGCAGCCTCAGCATTGGCAATTAATTCACAGTTACAACCTAATGGCAGAGACTGTGATTTCTGCTATGTGCACTCAGAGAGTGACGGAATGTGCCGACATACAACCTCCTCCACACAACCACTCCCAAATTTTAGTGATTCAAGTTTAAGTATAACTGGAATCAAACCCCCAGATATTTCACAAGCCACCCTATAACAAGTCACAGGCAAAGGTTAAGAACACTCAATAGCTGTGTTCATTCACTACTAGTTTGTAGTAGTTACTTAAAAAAATGCTCTTACCCCTGAGCCACAGTAACGTCCCAGCCGTGGAGACTTGGTGTCAGCTCCATCGAAGAGCTCCATATAGTCATAGCCACAGTCGGCCTCCTCCTCAATCTCAAAGGTCTGGAAGATGAGCTCCACGCCGTAGCCTTTCTCTGCTGAGATCACCCACTGACAGTCAGATGCTCCGGGGTAGTTATTGTCTCCGAACTGGGCATGTGAGAACAGGTCCTTGGTTTTGACTTCAGCCTTTAGACGACCTCCACACTCTGTGGGCAGACAAGTTGAGCTTAGTTGGTATTTTGTAGACACAGCCAGAGCTAATAAGAAACAAGACCAGCTGCTGTACTTGTTGGTCTGTGGCTCATTTGTGGTTTTAGTAATCCAGTTACAAAGAATTCTTACACATGCTTTCTTTCTTTAGCTTTATATGAGTCATAATCATTCTCAGACAAGGTGGTGAAACTTGTGTTACATCCAAAAAAAACCTAAAACTTAAATGCGTTTTAGCTTCTATTGTATTTTTTGTCTTCAGCATGGAAGAGAAACTGAGTACTGTTACAACAACATCTATCTTACCTGCACTATGGGAAGCCTCAAAGCCTTTCTTCTGCACAGAATTGTCAGAGAAAAAACGAATAAACAGCTTGTTGCCACTGGACGTGATAGGCTGAGGCTTCTTTGTGCCACAGAAACGACCCAGGCTTGGCGCTTTTCCATCACGCCCATCATAAATTTCAACGTGGTCATAAGCACATTCCAAGTGGGCCTCCATGTCGATCTCATTAAATGCCTGTAAGAAAACAAGACAGCAAGAAAGAAATACATGGAGATTGATCAATGTTTTAGGTTTCTTTTTATGCTACAATTACATTATCTTTATTGTAATATATTTAATTTCCAGAGACTTCTTGTCCAGATGGTAAAGGAAGAAATCCTCTCTGAGTCTAACAGAAAATCGGACTAAATTATATTCTATAACTGTTTTCAGTTAAGAAACAGAAGCATGCATGACATGTTTTGATAGTGTACTTTGGTTACTGACATGGATACTCATTTTTTATTTAACAATCTCCTGTTTGTCAGTGACACAGTGTGCAAATGCGCACATAATAACAACAGCAACATTAGGAATGCCGAAAACAGCTTCTGACATCGGCACAGTAAACACAGATGTCCTCTGTGGAATTAGCAATTTAATTAGACAAACAGTCTACACACAAATAAGCATGTGATTAACTAGTGAAATTAAACAGAGAGCAGGAGAAAGTGGCAACATACGATTTTGATGCGATGGCCTGGAGTGGTGGTTAGAGCCCAGGTGCACGACTTCTTGCTAGGGTATTTATCTGGCCAGTTGGGACTGGTGATGACACCACTCACACTATTCACAGTATGATCACAGCCAGCTGTAAAAAGACATCACTGAATCAACAAAGGCTCTCTAAACCATCATAAACCTGACCAGGACAATGCTTGGACTGCATTAGGACTGACACATGCCCTGTCTGGCTGTCAGACTAATGGAATAAACATTAATCACAAGGAAGAATAAAGTGGTAAAAAAAGGGAAATACCTTCTTTACAGTCATGTTTGTTCTCATGCAGCACAAAACCACTTCTGCACTGACAACTGTAGCTGCCAAAGGTGTTGACACACTCATGTTGACACCCACCGTTCTCCTTAGAGCACTCATCTTTGTCTAAGGAAGTACAGAAGACACAACTTAATAAATTTTTCCTTAGGAGTCTGACAGAAACTAAATGAAATGATGACTAAATGAAAAAGTTTCATTTTGATTCACTACTGCCAGATGACTCACCTGAGAAGAATTGCGCTTTAAAGCCCTTTTTGGACACTGTATTGTCTGATTTGAACTCAATTCGCATGTTGTTGTACTGAGAGGTAATAGCTTCTGGCTTCTCTGCCCCACAGAACTTCCCGTGTAGCCTTGAATCTGCTGAAAGGCCACTGCGAACCTCCACGTAGTCGTACTTGCAAACCTGAGAAGTGAAACAGAGTATGTGACAAAGCTAGGACATTTTATTTGCTTATTTGATTTTATTAAACACAATCCACAGGAAGGTTTCATTTTCAAGGAGTAGAGACATTTGGTGGAATGACAGAGAAAACACAGAACAAACCCACCCCGTGCCGATTCAAAATAACCCCAGTGCTCACGTCATTGCCCTCAGTCTCGAAGACGTCAAAGAGCAGAGTGATGCGGTACTGCGTGGGGGCAACCAGCTGCCAGATGCAGTTTTTGTTTGGAGGGTACTCTCTGGGCCAACCCGGGCTGGTGATAGACCCATTCAGCTTGGTGATGAAGCCCCCACATGCAGCTGGGCAGAAAACACAACATGGGAGGAGACTAAGACAAAATTGCCAACTCGACAGAAATAGGCATTAAGGGTAAATTCATTACACGTGTTTTAAGAATACATATTCAAAATGTTCTATTGCAAACCATACAGTTAAAATGATGTCCTTCTGAAATATAATTTCTGTGTACTGAATAAACCTGGTTAGTGCCTGACCTCGCTGAGCTCTGCATCAATTATGCAATGCAGAGCATGTTATCCGTTCCCTCACCCAGCTATTCATAGCTAAAATTAATGTTTAGTGTTGATCATTACAAAGTGTAGTAGTAGTCGGTATGGATTGTTTTACTGTGATCGTGAGACCTCTTTCTAATAATGACGAGAGAATATTGCTAAGATGCAAATGCTGTTGTTGCATTGTCTTCAACCTTTCTTTTTAAATCTTGACATTTCAAAGTGACATTTCTATTTAATCTGTTTGTTAACATTCACATCTGTTCACACATCTGTTGTTTAACATTTATAGCTCTACATTGTCCAAAAAAGCTAAACAATCTACTGCATGAGCAGAAACTTGCTGTAGTGATAGGTTCCTTCCTTCAGGGGTGGACAGAGGAAGTGGTGTCCAGATGCTGTACAGCATGTATTCTTTTAGTTAGGTCATAAACAACAACATTCAATTTAGGATTAAAATAATGCCTGCATTGTTGTGACTAAGACAGTGCGCAGCCAGCACAAGCATCACTGCTGCTACCCTTTCTGGCTTTTAGAAATAACTGTACTTATTGTATTTGGGTGGCTCGCTGTGTAAACTGCTCTAGCATGTAAATTACATGGTGAGAAGGGCTGGTAACGTGTCCCTGTACTTACCCTCACAGCTGCGCTTGTCAGCAGCCAGCTCATAGCCTGGGTCACAGGCACACTTGTAACTGCCTAGTGTGTTGACACAGCGTTGCTCACAGCGACCGTTGTCCGGCTTGGAGCACTCGTCCATCTCTGAAAACACAAAGATGTGCTAGTACCCTTTTTGCTGGGCCCCTGGATTACGAGAGAAACCCTCCAAAACAACAGCAGGGACAGGCCAAGAGTGGAATAAAAATATCTGAAAAAACTTTTACTAGTGAAAAATGTATATAAAGATTATTGCAAGAACGTTCACCCCTTAGAGTTTACAACCCTCAACTTCGCACCTTTGAAGAAGTTGGCAGCAAAACCTGCCTTGTTGACAGAGCCATCTGAAACAAATTTCATCCACAGCTGGTTGGAGCTGGTTTTGATGTCGTCTGGCTTGTCGTAGCCGCAGAAGCGGCCTAGCAGAGGGCTGCTTTCAGAGTTACCATCACGCACCTCCAGGTAGTCATAGGCACAACTGTCATGTCTCTCAATCTAAGAGAGGGTAGAGGGATTGAGATTGGAGTTGGAGTAATTCATAAGATTAACAAAAAACTATTTAATATATAAGGAAGAACTGTTGCCTTACCTCAAAAGACTGGAAAGTAAGGCCTACGTGGTAGCCCTGAGCTACAGAAACCTTCCACACGCACACTTTGTTAGGCCTGTAGTCATCAGGGTAGTTAGGGGACTGAATCTGGCCACTGTCCTTCTTCACCTCCCCACCACAGATGGCTGCGTATGACAGTAAAACAAAAAAGCAATACTAAGCTCCCTTGATAGCAATATCATCAACACATGCCTCTGAACAAACACAACAAACAACCTTTTCCTCAATGTTCTTATTTACATAATGTGGATTAGGTGAAATGCCTCCACCCCCAGCACACACGAACACATTATCCCTTTGCACAGTCTGGAAACAATAGAGCTGAATGTGAAAGCACGCCAAAATCTGATTAATGCAGCGTAAAGTGCGTTACACATCAGCAGTGGGGAAGCCAGAAACTGTGGATATTACTGCAGCTTCTAGGCACATTGTTGGATGTGTGACTGGCGATGCATGCACTCAGCTGAATGATATGCTGGAATGGGTGCAGGGAGGCTGGAGAATTGGTGCTTACCCTCATAAACGGCAGAAAATCCTTTTCCCACCCAGTTACTGCTGCTGCGGAATTCAATCCACAATCGACTGTCAGTGGAAATTATTGGCTCAGGCAGCTTATCACCACAGAAACGACCTAAGTCACAGGTGAAGAGACACACAAACCAAGATTTGATCATCTGGAATAACTTTTTACAGTCCCATCAGCCAAACCTAACAGATAAAAATACTCTTCGATCCCATGTGCCCTCTCTCTACTTAACTATATAAAACAAAGGTAAAACAAATGCAGTATCTGGCATGTTATTTGTGTTTGTGTTAACCTGCATTTAAATTATGTTGCGATTTTTTGAGAGATTCACATTTGTTCTTATTTTTTTATTTAATTTTTTTTCTCTCTTCGTGTTCACTGTGTTTTATGTTGTCGTACTGCACAACAAACTACCCTTTGAGGAAAGATGAAGTGACTGACTTAAATTTAGCGACAAATAGATGGAAATAATAGAAACTAAATACACTGTGAGGATATTAGAGGGGACAGTTGTAGTCAATAAGATAAATAACAAAAACAAGAACTAAACATACAACTAGCAGTTTTATTAGCGAGTATGACTTTGTACTTCTTTCTCCAATCAAAACTGTACCCTACATTTTACTGCTATACTACTATTATTATTCATATATTTACACAGATGTAAAATGTGTATTTAACTTCCACTATTGTCAACAATCAATCTGACTAATTTCCTAAATTTTCATGTGTTTTTGAGAATTAATTTTGTTAAATAAAATACTAGACTTTTGGTGAATTAATCAAGAATATCTAAATACTAAATAATAAAATCATGTGTTAGTTGCAGGCCTGATACAGATAAAACTGACCTTTGAGTGGTGCCTTTCTCCAGTATCCGTCTCGAATCTCCACATGGTCATACCAACACAAATGACTCCTGTACAGATCCATGGATGTGAAGTTCAGAATGATCTTAAAAACCAGGAGAGCATGATTACTGACCAGAGTTCACACAGCATATGCTAAGACAAATCAGAAGTAACAGTGACCATCATCCCTGTGTGCAGTCAGTGGTGCTTGTTTGGAGATCCCAAAGCTGATCTGGCACTTTCCATATGCTCATACCTTTTCCCCTGGCGTGACTGATATTCTCCAGATGCAGTGCATGTAGGCTGAATATCCATTGGGGAAACCAGGAGAGGAGAAGTTCCCACTGCTGTCCTGCAGACTGTCCCCACATCCTGTATACAGAAAAAACAAAAAGCACAAACCTGCATGTAAGGCCTGCAGCACGATGCACTATAATTTGGCCTCTAACCAAAAACACCTAAGCCACTAATTCAAGCCTTTCTAACATTAGCTCTAAAGTAAATCTATACAACCCTTGCTGCAGAAACAGATGACAGATGCTTGATACTGAAATTATAACACCAAATGTGAACTAAAGTGCAGCTCTTTTATGTTCAAAGGCACATCTGCTGATCATATTCACCCACAACAACCCCCGCGCACCACCCCCTACCCACCTACTCCAGATGCAGATCACACAAAGGAATAGAGAGTGTGAGAGACTTTTCTCTCAGCATCCTCTTAAAATAAACCTGTCCCACTATAAATAACCCAGCCCTTTAGAGGATGTGATGCATTATGCACGTGTTGCCAGTGAAAAACCACCCTTGGTTTGACTGACAAAACTAAGTGTGAGAGTGTCTAAACACAATGCACGGCCTCAACAAACTGAGGGAGGCTCCTGCTAAGTGAAGGAAAATGTGTTTAATTAAGACTGTGAGGAAATGAGAGAGAGTCCATTCACACCTGTGGCCGTCCATCATGGGCACATTTGTCATTACCTCTGTTATCTTTACCTTGGGATTCCTTTAGTCGGAGTAAGAACAAGATCTTCCCCAGCTGCTTGTATTCATTGCTTCCCCTGAGGACTGAAGGAGTATAAGCGATAAAGGGAGGTGGCCTGAGCTACGAGGTGTGTGTAATAATCCTTGGCAAAGGTCTGCCAGCACTAAGTCATTAACAAGCACTCAGGCACACTCTGGGCATGACAAACACTCCAAGGAATGCTGCATGAATGGAAGATCCGTGGCTCTTTAAGGACTTTTTTTTTTTTCCAAAAACACGTGGAGAGACTCAATACCTCATCCCCCACAATGTGCGCCACATCATCCAGTCTTCCTCACAACCAGAAGAAACAAACGGAGTGCTTTCACAGACACATATAGATCCATTTAAAACTTCCAGTTCTATCTAAAACCACACCGGCTGGTCAATCTCTGGTGACCTATCACTGTGTTTATTCATTGAGCTTAACGTGAGGCAGCTATCCTAGTCTGACCTACAATTAACTGTCTGACATAAAATCTATTCAGCAGAAGGCTGTTCTCGAAGTACATCTGTTAATGCTATGAATTCTGTTTACTTCAGTGGCATTAAATCCTCTCCCCTCTCCAGAAGCATAAACAAAGTGACTGGCTCAGAAAAGTGACAGGCTTAAATAACTCTCTTTAGTATATGGCTGCACAGTTTACACTGTACATACTGTGATGTGTGGAGTTGATTCCCAGCACTCGTTTTAGTCACTGTCTTTTCAATAACAGCTGTTCTTTTGCGTCTATCTGGGAACGAATGATGACAAACTTCCTGTCCCTGGGTAGTGTTTACACTTTTCACGGCTTGGGAGCCTCTGACGCCGTAGCCAAGGAACCACACCACATCAATAGTGGATGTTTGGCTATTTCCACAGTAAGCATCTGGGGAAGGCAGGAGGAGCTACAGATCTCTCTTGGGGCTATATTGCGGACACATGCAAAAATAGAGAGGAAAAACCCATAGCAGACAGAATCTGTCATTTTGGTCTTACTGGAGCATTTGTAGAGTTTGCGTGCCTGTGCGATATCCCCTTTGCTCAGTCTGGTTCTCTGGCCAATGGGTGGTCGCACTCCATTCACATCATAGCGTGGCAGGATAGTGTCCAGAAAGATCCCTCTGCAATTTACAAAGAGAGACTGATGTTAATGTTGCGTGAAATCCAGACAGCATACACACGATCTTGCTAACCATTCCTCAAAATATGTTTACTCGAGGATTAAGTGACTTATTCAATCACTGTCAGTATAATTATTAACTGCTTCTAAAGGACAGAGACTAAATACTGTGATGAAAATGAGTTCTGTTGTTTTTTTATAAGTCAAACAAAATGTGGTTGGTTTGTTGAAAAATAGAGTAAATTCAATTACCAGACAAGAAGGGAATGTAGAGCTCACACTCACATTTACTTTGAATTTGCGTTTAAAAAGAGATGCGAGCAAAGCAATTCAGAACACTAATATACTGCACACATATGTAACATATTGAAGTCAAATAAACACAAAACAAATTCAGAAAGCTGGACAGCGTGAAGCGTCTACCTGCTGCCATGCGGCAGAGACTGAATAAACATTAGATCGTCTTCTAAATCTGAATAGATGCTACATGTAACCAGGATTCAGACCATTATACACAACTCATCGATCACTTTCGAGTAAGGTGCATTAAAGCTGTGACTGTTTTTTAATTAGCAGTTTTCTCTAAGTTGAGTTTTTTCTTTACAATTCACTGATTTGCCATTTTCTTCACCCAACCTCCGCACATTTGCAAATGTGTGTATGTTAAGATTCAAGGTGTTATGAGATACCGATCCCCTTCTTCTTTTGTTCAAAGAAATTGTTTTTTACTCAGTGGTTCGCTTAGATCTACTCTTCTCTGGCTGAAACACAACAGATGGAAAGTTGCAGTCACTTATCACAGTCTTCCTTCGAGGGTGGGGTCACACAGCCTGTTTCTGAGATTAACACCATTCTTCACTCATGTCTGCCCTACACATGGCCTGAACCATAAGCACAGGACTTTCTGCAGAGTTACTGAGCAATCAAAATAAATTGCATAAGCTATGAATGTAGGAATATGAACAGCTACATTGGTTGTTAAATTTAAAAGTTAAAAATTCAAACTGAAAAAACTAACCAGGTGATGAATCAAAACAGAAAGAACAAAACAGAAAGACTTGTTTCACACTGCTGCCTCTCTGACACTTTGCTAGTTTATCATCTCCATTTTCTCTAAGTATTGGCGAGCAACGGCCTGGCTCCCTGGCTGTTCCCATGGTGACATGCCTATCAACGCCAGGCATGTGCAAACAGAGCAGCCTGAGCTAACAGTTTAGACTCTGCCTGTCTGTCTGTCTGTCTGTGAGCTTCCAGGAGCCCGTATGCTGGCTGTCGGTGAAAAACGCCACTCCAGCCGGTGTCAGAGCAGACAAAGGGCACACTGGCAGGTCTCTATTTGAGTTGGCACTGCTCCATGCACCAGTCCTGAAAAATATCTGGGGAGCAAAAGAGTTGTGGGTTGGGTAACACACCCAGACCAAAAGCATGGGGATCAGTCCTGCTTGTCCCCAGGAGACAGAGCAAAACATCAAGACAAGCCATGAAATCTTCCGAACAACACTTGAGGCAAAGGCCCTGGCTTCCCACGGTGATTTACTGTAAAACACTGAACAAACACACTGGCTAATAATGGGGTAACAAAGAAAGACACTGGTGCAGGTAAATCAGCCAATCAGCATCAAGAAAAAAAAAAAGTGCTTGGAATGACTTGTGAAAAGCTAACAGGAGCTCCTTGTCTGCTAATACATCTCTGTGAGACATTCCCCAAAAGGGGCAGCCATTCCTCTCTCGTGTCCAAACAGTGTTATTGATCAACACAGTTCCAAGAATTAGAATAGGAACATAGAACTCAGATTTGGAGTGAAAACAGAACAGGGTGGACTATAAACATTTTTTAGGGCTGGGCTGTTCCATTGTGCAGAAAGCTGTAGTGTATGCCACAAAATTACAAGATCATGTCTAAATCTTGACCAAAGAGTGATAGCAGCTGAAAGGACATCCTGTCTTTAAGTGCTGGCCTGGCTGTAATCCAATATGGGATAAAAACTGTTCCCTAAAACACCTTAAAAAACAGACGCCAACTGGCATCAGCTGCAGTGGACTTTGTTCAGGTCATCTGTAAACCTAGAAGCCCACTGCAGTAAAAAGGTTTTTTGTTAGTGAGGAGTAAATTAAGTCTTTATGTTGTTTATAATGTGTTATACAGCATTAACACTAAAACTAAATAAAATCTAATTCTGCAAAAAACTGTACTGCATTTGTAGTTTGGATGTAGCCAGACAGGCATTTCTGTACATTGGCCTACACCCAGCCACATTCTCTGTTTAGACAAATATTCCCTCCCTGCTTCCCAGAATCTGTTTGCCGCAAGCATGGCAGTTGATTTGGGAAGAGGCACACAAAGTGCTCGAGTACCACAGGCTATGGGAGCTGGTGATGAGGAAAATAAATAAATCTATATCCAGTTGACAGAGAGGACCTATTAAAAATAAGTCAGCCAACAGCTGGTTCTCATATTGGACAGAGTTGGTAATGATCATAGTCTGGGGTCGCTTGTTTTTGCTTTGACTTACGTGTGCCCAGAGATCATGTTACACAGAGGGCTGTCGAAACTATTCCGGCTATAGGTAGAATATTACATAGTTGGAGTGACTTTTCCTGCAGATGGCTGAAAGGTTACCCCGCTGTATTTATCTGTGCAATCTAGGTATGGGTCAAAAAGCAGTTTTCATACACAAAAGTGAAGTCATATCCTGCACATAGCAGCAGGAGTCAACCATAATATTTATACGACTTGTTGTGAAGTTCAGTTGACCCAGCTTACAAAATAGTTTTATGCACATAGACAGGCTGTCCAGAAACCATATCGCAGTGAGTGTAGTGATTCTTCTGTAATTACAACAATGACTCAGATGCTGAACGTGAGTCAATTTTTCCTAAGAGGTATGTTTTGGCTTTGCTTTTACCCAGTTGGTAAATAACACTTCAAATTAACTGCAGCTTAAGTCGCAGCTCAGACTTATCAGTGTTCATCAATGGGTTTTTCTAGTGAGTTTACTTGTCTACTGTACAAAAGATGCAAAAGCAGAGTTACTTTCCACCACTTGTATGTGTAATAAGATTTCCACTACTCCACTCATAACAAGATGCAGGTGATTATTATGGGTTGACCTAAATTGTGCTTGGAGTGCAGAAGGCTTGTATTATAACACCTGAATGCTATGAAGGTAATAAAATGTTTTGCAGCAGACACCTCTGAAAGAAATCTGCAGGTCCCAGCAGTAGCCTTGAGTGAATATCATGCTAACACTAATCATCAAAGAAGCCCCCTTCAAAGAGCTTAATGAGGTGGTTCATGGTATGAAAGCACAAGCAGTAGTTTACAAGTAGTTTCAAACAACCTTGAAAGTGGTACACAGACGTTTTGTTGTGAGGAAGCAGGGCTAGTGTTGCTGGTTTAGCTCAGCCCCGGGACCAAAGCTGCATTACTGGGGCTGCTAATGCTGCAAAAGCAGAAACTAAGGAGAGGATATTTAATTTGAACAGGCTGTGGAAAGGGGCTGGTGTATCCCATACAAACACTTTAACTATTACTACAAAGGTCTGGCTTTTATTTTAAACAAGCATTTGATATGAATCATCATCTGTTTTTCATCAACGTTGGGTTCGGATCATCTTAAGACACTGGTCAGAGCTCCTACTGCTTATATATACCTGAACTGATAAAAACTACAGTACAAAGCAACAACCCAAATACACACCACATTATTTTCTTCCTCAGCCTCAGTTGAAACAAAAAGGCAAAAAGCAATTTAATGTTGTTCAAAACATAAGCTTTTGTGTGAGCTATTTCTATCTCTTGTACCCAAACCTAAACCTTCTAACTGAAACCATTCAGATAGAACAAGAGACATAATAAAGAAGAAAGTGTTTCATTCTTTCCTCTTACAGAAGTTTTGGGAATCAAGCCTGGTGCATTACAAATCTATATAGTCATACAATACTGTGAGCAAAAATGGAAAACACGACGATGGGTTAAAAGGTTGCAGCAGAGTGGGAAACAGCTTGGCCTGACTTGATCTAAGAAGTTTTTTTCTTGTCTAGGGCGTATGGAGTGGAACTTGGCTCCTACCTGGAGAATGTATTTCTGGCATAGTGCATGATACTGTCGAAGTCATAGACTTCTCCCAAAGAGTCCACCTCCCCCGGCTCCATCTTCAAAAAGTTATATTCCTGTCCTGTGAAAGTAAAAGAGAAGAAGCACAGCTGAAATACGAAGCAGAGTCATACTATGAAGCCTTTTGTATGTATTATGTGTGCCAAAGGTGAGTATGAAAAATGCAACACATGGGTGGGTTGTTAGAGATGTTATCTGAGTATGACAAAGTGTTTTAAATGTAATATTTTAATTTTTACTATTGTACTTGTATTTTGGTTCTTATCATTTGTTGGAACACCTTACTCTTCACTAGCTGACCTGGAGGCTCACTGTCATGTTTAGGTGTTTACATGTGCTTCAACATGTTGAAAGACTTTTATTAATAGTGATCTGCAGGCTGAAGATTTTGGACCAGACCCCTCCGTGTACACAAATTCTAGACAGACCTTTATTATGTTATCTCTCGGTGTGCCTCATCCACATTATTGCTGAGGAATTGCTGTGAGACTTGTGCATCCTACCTGGCTGAATGTTGTCCTTAATAATGCTGACGTGTTCATCCCGATCAGGCCGAGTGTGTTCGTGCCAGAAGCCAATCACATGACCCAGCTCATGCACCACAATGCCAAACTTGTCACAGTTTTTCCCAATGGATATGGCCTGAGGGCCTCCTCCACGGCGACCCACATAGGAACAGCACCTATGAATCAGCAGCCAGACATACAAACAGAGAGGTAGTGTTAACAAAGTCAAAATATAGTGACTAGACCTTTCGTTTTACTAAATGAAAAAAATACAAGTACAAGTGAGTGGAAATTACTGAGAGATTCCAAAATGTCATGTTTCCCAGGGGAGGAGAAGGAGGAATGTGTCTCTGGTTCTATAATGTTTCCTGTGGCCTATATTTCAACATGCTCTATATATAGATTATGAAATTTGTAATGAGAAGGACATTATCTCAACATGCTCTGGTCTGTTTTATGCGAGAGTCAAATAGAGTGACCTGTCGTCCACACATAAAGCAGCAACATTCATTCATCTTTCTGCCAGTGCAAATGCTGAGAGGGACGGAGGAAGCTGGCTGGCTACAGCACACCATCTCAGTGTGACTTGAAAGGTTCACTGTGGGATCCTGCAGGACGGGCACACACACCATGGCCCTGTGGGCCAGACAGCCGCTCTTTAATTACTGCAAACCCAGCCAGGCTCTCCTGAGACACGCCTTGAACTTTGCACAGGACAGATGGGGGCCTGCTGAATATGCAGCAGAGTCAAGCATTCCCACTGCTAACCACTGCTGCCTGCGTGGATAATGTCATTACTGTTGCTCCACAGGCCAGTTACCAGGCTAAAAATGGCTATCAACAGTTTGCTGGAAGATTTCGTGAGCTTCATTCGCTTTCTGTCAAGTTTGTTTATGATGACACATACTGTATCAGTGGGTGAGGTACATTGTACTCATTGCACATTGTAATGATATAATGCTTCCAGCTTTTCAGATATTTTTATGGATCTTACTTGTTCATTCATTGTGAGAAACTCCTGAAAATTGTTCAGCATTTTGGTCAGCTACAGTTGTTTTTAAATGTTGATTATAAAGTTACTTTGATTTGATAAATTTGTGTGAGGCTCTTAAAACAAGAGAACTATGAACATTTCAGTTTCGTGTGTTCCCTCTCTCATACCTATCTTCGCAGCTCTGGCTTCTTCTCAAAATCACAAATTACTAGGTTGCGCTGGTTTACGTTCCCAACAGCAGCAGCAGCGTTTTAATTTAAAAATATTTCATCACTTAGTAGAAAAAGCTCTTAATGTCTAAACAGGTTGTCAATAGTCGCTTAGCAACTACGAGAGCCACAACCACCACGTGGGGAGATTATCTGTTGAAGAAGAAATCCTGAGTGGACACTGAGCCTAACTTCAGTGGAGTGCAGTAAACACGGTTATGGAGAGGGTGAAGAAGTATCTCCTTTGAGTGTCCTTCTTGACACCATGTATGACACAAGTGCTCAGTGACTGATGCAGTGATAATGAGGCACAGGAAACGGTCTTGGCCACTGAATGGCCATCTTTTGCAGTACTGGCAGGGGGCTGAAATAACAACTCACACAGAGACTGCAAACAGAGAGGAAGGACAATGGTGAATGGCTGCTGAGAAGGAAGCAAGGATAAGTACTTAGGTGCTAAATAATTAGCTGTAGATAACAACAGCTCAACAGAGGCTGACCATTGTTCAGTTCCTTCATGCGTAAGCTAAAAACCCCACTGACTTACCCACATGGTCGGTAGGTGAAGACAATATAGCTCTCCTCCTGCGTCCTCTCAATAAAGGTCACACAGGTGTGCTTCTCCCAGTGCCGCATGGCTTGGCGGAATATAGCCCGCTGGCTGCCTGAATAGGATGACAGAAAGACTGAGATCAGTGGAGCAGGCAAAAACACCCTCCACAACATTTCAGTTTATAGAAGAAGGGAGAAGAGAATCAAAAGTGGACAGTTGGTGACGGCCTGAAGATGTTTCACTTCGATAGTCACAAGATCAAACATCAACTTTGATTTCTTTAGAAAACCGGCTAATAACAGATGATTTAAATAATAATATTCACAAAGTATTCATTTAGTATTTATTTTTTCTAAACGCATTACTTATTTTGTTGTGAACAATTGGCCAGCACAGTTCCCATCATATGAACATTTGTAGAGCGATATGATCAGACACACAGCACTTTATCTCTTTATTTAACGACAATAATAAAGAATCTCAGTTAAATATGATGCTTCAGAACTACATTTCCAACATCCTCTTTCAGCTGGAAAAAAGATGAATCACAGAAACACGATGAATCATGAACATCCAAACATAATGGATAATAGTTTTATACATGTATTTTATACATGTATTTTATAGTATCAATTAAAGGATATAAGTGTACACTCATTATGTGTATAGTTGATGTGTTTCCTTCGAAGGATCAGTAAATCACGGTAACTCACCACTGAAGTTACCACTGATGACATAGGGAATAACACCTTCTGGCCAAACACGCTCATGTCTAGAGGTAGCAGCCCTTTTCCTGCGCCGTGAATGTTGTCCATTTTGTCCATTCGGATCTGTGGATGCTGAGGATTTCATATCAAAACAACAAAATTAACAACATATATATGACTTATAAATACATTCATACACATGTTCATACATGTATATACAGGGGAAGTGTTCCTCCAGCATAGCTCAAATATACTGAACCTCTGGATAGTTGCTGGGATGACAAATGAGGACATTATTTGAGGTTTGATGCCATTAAGACGCTTTAATTACTATTTCTCATTTGTCATTTACATCCTCAAAGAGACATTTGTTCAAATAACATTGCTCCTGTTATTTTTGCACAAATGGTTTCTTATTGAAGCTGAATGCTTTGTTCTTCCAAATTAAATTCACAATTTAATCTTACTCAAACACATACATACACAGTAACCATGGATGCTAAGCTCCTACTGAAACCTGCTGATTATAATAAGAAATTATTTATGAACCACATACAGAACAATTACCTTATGTAAAATCATAATGCAACAGTCAAATTTTCTTTTATGATCAAACTAAATTGTCAGAATTCTGTTTACTTCTATCTGTGATAATATTGCATTACATTGGAGACCATGTGTTTTCTGCAGGAACATCCCCTTCAACAAGAAAAATCATGAAATAGCAAAGCATGGTTGACATTTTACATAGTTCCCAGAATATTATTGTTCTGAGAACTGTATCATGTTTGGTATGTCAGAACAAAAAAAAGCAAAGGTCAATGCTTTCCTTATAAGATGAATTGTTAAATCTGCGTGGGTGAAAAGATGACTGCACACTGGTGAAAATGAGTGAAAATGCTGAATAAAAAGTAAAAAGAAGTCATGATTTAAAATCATAAAATTAACATTTTAAATAAAGATAGTATGCTATTCTTTGTTTCAATTCAACAATGAATTCAAAGTTGTTTACACATCTAATGGATGGGTGGGAGACAGGTGCTGGTTTTCTTTCCAGTTGAAGACTGATTTCACCATTTCAAACTTATGCACAAAGGTAAGTCAGTAAAATCTGTCAGTGCTGTATTTCATGTTAATAAAAACCTGCAGAGTCCCCATGCTTAATTGATAACGCCCATGTACGTTAATGTTGTTTGGACAGAGGAAAAAGTCTAAAAGAGGTCAAAACTCACATATAGTGTAAAGAACAGTGTTATTTAGGATGTAAAACATCATTTAAATGACCCTTATGAAGTAACGCCACTGTCACGAGTACATCTGGGGTGAGCTCCATAACAATACTTAAGATGTTCAGCTACAAGCCTTCATTCTTTCCTAACTTAATTTGAGCCAGTATGCAGTGAGTTTTTTTAATTTGCTGGAACAATGTGTTCTGCTGAATTTCAGTCTGCAGGAGTAAAGCTTAGCAGCCTGGCGAGATCAATTAGCACGTACACTTGTGCATGTGTTGAGGAAAAGTCTGATAACAGCCAAATCTGCTCAGTTAACTGATAAGAAGTGCTTGGGAGACAAAACTTGTGGAAGATGTGTTAATTACAATAATATGATTAAATCTACAATCTTCATTCATGTTTGTGCAAAAGAGGCTTTAGGTCAAATGCTTTATCACTTGTTATTCTGATCACGCTATTTATTTAACCGTGTCCCTGCTTTTGTGTTTGCAGGACATACAAGTTCATAGTCCAAAGAGAGACAGTTACTAAATAAACTTGTGTTTAGTTTGCCATGACTATTAACACCTTTGAACAATATGATTACTGAGAACTACAGAAAGTGTGGATGGAGAACGCCTGAAACTTTTTATTTCACTTATTTTTCATTCGAATTCCAGTGAAACTGACCTCTTCTTTAAGATATACAATGTGTTGATTTACACTATAATATATATCTGAAATGTTCGATTCTGAATAGATTTGTATGTGTGACCTCTGTGGCCACATAACAAGTAACAACAGTGTGTTATGTTAAACCACGCCTATGTAAGTTGATGTGTTGCATATGCTGAGGCGACAAATTGTCTGTGTAGCCTGAGGAAGATACATATGAACAAAAAATTACTGTGACTAAATGTCACACCCATGCTTGATGCAACATCACTACACTGGTAGGGCTTCTCATTGTGAACAGCAGGGTATCATTTCCACTACACTACACATTTGCTGTGCTTAACCTGCTCAAGTGGACAAATTGATATTCAGAGATGTGTGTACACAGCCTGTCTCTGAGCCAGGAGTCTTGTCTTTTCCTCTCTGCCTCAGACGTCACTACGCAATCAGAAAATCAATCTCACCCTGCCGATATTTTAAAAGCTTGTTAATACGAAAGAAAAACAGCAAACCGACATTGCTTTAAGCAAAGACACCAACATGCACATACTTGTTGGTTCGTGCTCTACTATAGTTTATAGGATAGCAAAGCCTTTTGGTCTTTGCTGACTCACAGCCGTTACTTAAATACAGCTTTTCAGAATTTCAGAAGAATAGTATTTAACTTGACAAAGCCCAACAATTACTGTTGAACATGGTGATACAGGTATAGCAATGTGTAAGGATAATATGGTAGCTGTGGGAATTAATATTTTTAACAGGTTCATATAAAATGCAGAGTTGATGTCCAACAGGTGCTGTGCTGCCTCTTAGCTGGAGTGGTTTGACAAATGTACTGTCACAGAGTAAAAAGGCCTTGTATACACTGTACTGTACTGTAAAATGAGCAAGGAAAACAGTGGGAATCATGTAAATTTCAGCAGTTTTGTTGCAATTTCATTTACAGTAAGAATCCAGAAGAATTTGTGTCAGTGATAAATTGTGATTTCTATTGTTATTACCTGTATCCGTGTGATTAACAGTCTGGACGGTCCTCTGAGACAAATCTATTATTCTGTCCACCTTAAAGAATCGCAGGTCCTCTTCATCTAGAGCAATGTCTCCCAGAAAGGCAGCTGAAAAAGGCAGAGAAGACATATGAGAAAACATGTACACTAATCCACAATATATATTTGCGCGATCCAGTAGCCTTAAGCTTTTTCTGCTGCTCAGACTGAGTAGGCTGCATGGAGGTCTGGTCAAAACACAGCCTAGAGCATGCAACACACGTGTACACATAAAAAAATATAAAAATACATTCTTCATTCGTCGTCTGTTGTATTGACTCAAGGATATAAATGTAAGCAACATATTGCACGCAGCTTGTGAGGTTCGTGCGAGGAAGAGAGTATGAACTCAGAGACCTGATCACCGACATGATTAATTGAGCAAAGTTTAACCCAGATGTTACCAAAAAACAAAGCTCACACAGTGCTTTGGTGCCCTTGGACAGTTAATGAGAGGTATCAGATATGATATAGTGAGACACTGACGCTGCCTTGATGGAGTAATATAGGGCACCTTGAACAAGTAATAGCTTTTTAATGAGGCCAAGGAGAGGGAAAAATAACCAAACAGTGCCACTTTATGAGGAATGTGCTGTATGGGATTCCTTACTAAATGCCCCATTTCTGTAAAAAATAAGCTGGGAGTTCTCGCCGCATTGACAGGGTGCTCGGTTTTACAGGGTTTTTAGCACCAGCTTGTTTCAGAATTTATGGCCAGGCTTGTATGCAGGAGTTACAGGGAGGTGTTGAGCTGTTGGAGGTGATGTGAGCTTCAGGACAAGGAGGTGAGGCGGCACTATTGTCCATTTCTAAACAGGAGATGACAATGAGGAGAGAACAGAAGAGAGGAACAAGGCATAACCCCTCTGCCCTGCCTACACTGCAGCTCTGAATAAGGAAGGCAGATGTGGAGCAGAGAGAAAAATGACAGGCTTCTGGATATGTGTTTGGAGGTTAGTGTGGTGTAGGGGAAACCACCCGAGGGGTAAAAAGCTGGGAGGACCACTAAACTGTAGAGTTAATGAGAGTGATTCACTGTGGGTGCATTAGTCAGATGTTCGAATCTGTAAATCTTCAATGTTTCACCCTTATACGTGCTAGCCTTAACATGAACCAACCAAGAAATTTTGTTTAGTGTAGCTGTTTTTGAGGCGTGTTTTTTATTTTAACATGCAACAAAAATATCCACAGGAATGGTCTCTTATCTCTTGTACTTGTCTAAAAGTTTGACAGATGCCTTAGACAAGAGAGAAAATGATAAAAAACACAATGGAGACAAACAAAAAACCTTGGCTTATGTCCCTATTCCCCAGAGGAGTATTATTGAAACAATCTGGAGGTGGACTTAGTGGATACAGGCCAGTCTTCCACCCTGCAGGTCATGGAGGATGCACTGCAGAGTGGCTGTGTTTAGGATTAGAGTATAATGACAGCAATAAGGAAAGGTGTAAACCACTGCTGGCAAGACAGGGCAAGCACAGAGGGCAGGCTTAAATTCCAGAGGTCAAAGGGATCCTCTCATTCATGCTCGCAAAAAACACTAATTCACCTAGACCAAATCCCTGAGTCACAAAACAAAACCCACAATCAGCACTCAAACACACAGCCATTTCCAAAAACATCACTGATAACGGCATACTACCAGATGGCATGCAGAATATGAGAAATACACAGACTGAGTGCAGACATTTTTGTCTTCTATCATCACATATTTTATATGATTCCCAGAACTGGGATTACTAGATTCCCTGAGTACCGAAAGAACAGACAGTACTGGAATCATTGATTCCAAGCTGCTGTCATCTACTGTAAGCACTGAGAAAAAACGTCCAAAACAACTGCATAATACTGTTTTTTCACTCCATATTGAGAAAAAATAAACAGCAACACTTCTTTTCACACGTAGCGTTAATTTGCTCTAAATCAGCAGTGTTTTGTGCATGCCACGGTCAAATAACGAGCTGCTGGCTGTCTCCCACCCCCATGAGTTTCACACAGGGTTGTGCTCTCTGCCCATGGCTGAGCCCCAGTCATCCACCACCGTGCTGGAGACGGGTTGGTTAATCCACAGTGTCATTGTTCTCAGACAACAGTGGAGATTGAAGTGAGCAAATGCGTGGCCCGGCAGCATCAGCGCTCAGTTCCCCTGGGCGCAGCAGTCGTCCTGGAGACGCTGTTGCAGGTTTATGGAAAGACTTGCAGGGATTGTGAATTAATCCCCTTGTCTTCTGGCTTTAATTATCCACAGACACACGGTTTTAGGAATCTTTAATAAACAATTCCAGTGTGGGATTGAGGACAGGCTATGGAGAAAGGTGCTAAACTCATCAAGACACATATCACTGTAATACTATAAAGTACCAGCACACGGAGAATGGTGTGCTGCACTGTAGATTAAAACCCAGTGAATGTGACAGATGGCAAGTGATCACCATAGAGTGCAGTGTCTCTTTCCAAACATTATTCATTACCTAAATGACAACAGCTGCAGCCATACCAGAATCTACATGGAATAAGTTAGGTAACGGTTGCGAGGTTTTCCACCGGTTGTTCTAGTGCACATGTTCCTTTTTACACAGATAAAACGAAAAGACTTTTCAGTTCAAGTGCAAATATATGGATGTAAACGACAAGGCTAAACTGAATATGAATAATGACTGAACTTTTTTTATTTAATCTGAACCATCATAATCCTTCTCATCTCAGACTACCCCCATCAGTCATCATAGCCAGTCAGATTACACAATATCTCAATCAAATTAATCCCATTGATTTGTATAATGCCTGAGCCTCGACCTCTGTGGTGTCAAATACGATTCCTATAAATCTCCTTTCGTGAATACTAGATCTCAACATCTGCCACTGAAACCTGCACAAACATCAGCACTAAGCCTATGCAGACACAAACACCAGCCTATATTTAAGGCCTGATTTATTCCTCTCTGTGCCTCCAAAGATGTTTCCCCATACAAGACCTAATGATGAGAAAGCCTCGCCAATATGTAAACCTGTAATGCATCACAATACCCTGGCACCACCTTTCACAGCGTGTGTTTGGTAACAAACGCTGCATTTGAATTCCAATAGGGGCCAATGGTGTATTGCATTAAGGTGATTACCATCTGATGACACTGTAAGTATCACTCTTCAGGTTTTATTCTGTCCTTTCTGCCAGATGCTAGGCGGTGTAACCATTGTCCCTTCAGACTGTATGTTAAAAACTGCAAAGCCTAGAGATGACAAACACTGAAACAAACAGTTTTCTTAAGAAAATGATGGATTGTACTATGCAGGCCTGTTGTCATGTAAATACGGTACCTTCCTCCTCTGTAAAAACAACACCAGCTGTTATTTCTTCAGCAAATGCTTACCTTGACATTTCTTAATGCTGCAATTTGAGCCCGAGGAGGCAGAGAAAAAAGGTCATATCTTCTGCGCTATGCTCATTTCAAAAAGGTACCTAAGGTATAATTAGGAGAGAGCTTCTGGTGGAGTCTCGAGCTACAGCCTGAAATTTGAGTAATTATTTTCCAATAAAAGCCTGAGGTCTCATCAGCCACCGCTGGGATCAAGACATAGGACTGTCACCACACTGCAGCTTCAATCTTATTGACAAAATGAGAGCAGCTTCGGCTGCAAAAGGGCACACAGCAAGAGACAGCCTTCCTTTTAACGTTTCACACTTCATCACGTCCATTAGCAGATTGGATTTCCCAGCTCATCCCTACCACTGATTACTGATATACCCTACTGCCTGCCGAAGCCCCTCTAATGACTCAGCTCAGACATTTGACTTTTTTTAATGTCAACGATACACAGTATTTGAGCCTCTAGATGATTATTCATCGCCATATTGCAGTGATTTTCACCTTTGACAAAACTTATTTTTACTAAGCTGCTTTAATATTTCTGGTTTAGACAGTAGGCTAACACATAGTCACACAGTCTGGTGTGAGCAAAGAGCAGGTTGTCTCAGAACAGATGCCCAAAGTTTAAATGGGATTGTGGATGAATCAGGAAGATATCTTCAACGCTCAACACTTTCTATAAATAATGGCTTTCTGCTGCTGAAGAAAACACCTTCAAGCATTCACTACAGGTGGAAGGAATAAAAACACAACATGAGCAGCAACGTAACGCTTATGAATTATTTAGACAACAACAAACTGAATAATGAATAAGTGAGTGTAAAGCTGCTCATTATCGTAGGCTAACTGTGCAGTATTTGAGCCATTTAAATTAGCTCTCCCTAAGCATTTGTTGTTACTCGGGCTCCGTACCCAGACTTGGTGTTAATGCAAGTTTAGTTATTACTTAGCTCTGACAACACACATATTGTTCCAACTAATGCACCAAGATTGTGCCAATAGATTGGCTCCCTAATCACCTGGACCCTGCAGAGAGAGAAGTGGCAGGGGTCCTGTAATGTAAAAAAAACACCCAGCGTGGGCTCAGCTGCAGCTACATTCCATAATAAAAGAAAAGAATCTGCTTAAGTGCTGCTTGAAGGCCCAATCGTGAAGTTCAACAGGCAGCCCCATCACACTGCCAGAGCAGGACTGAGGGATGCAGTTGAGTAGTGAGTGTCTCCTGTTTTAGCAGCAGTTATAAAAGACGCAAATTAACTAACCTGGAAAATACAAAAAACTTCACAGCTGTGTGAAAAGAAGCAATTAAAAAAACACAATGTTAAAATTTCATGTTGTTGGGGGAAGATTGTTAAATGATATTATAAATTTGTAATGCTGATACTGTTTGAGGAATGTCATGTGTGACAGTGGCTTTTCAGAGGTCCTCATCAGGTAGTGAGTGTCAATTCAGTAAAGCCTCTGAAACACTGTTACCAAAATCACAGTCAAGGCCTGAGTGGTGAGAGAAATGACATAAGTCTCTGTTGACAGCAGCAAATTCTGTGGATATTCTACACTGTGGATAAGCTTCCTTATGAATGCCCTGCACTCACATCACCTGAGTTGTTGTGGAATGGTGCAAATGACCTGCCCTCCACCTTCAAGTTGTGTTTTCCCTTGGCACAAGGTAAATGACCTACAGTCTGCTGTATGTGAAGTGCTTGAGTCAGGCTGAGGAAAGAGGTGGTGGCAGGGGAGACGAGAAAACCTCTCGCATGAGAGAACAACAGAAGAAGGGGGGGGGGTGCTCAGGTTGCTCTGTCTGCAGCTGAGGCCACAGGAGCTCAAGAGGCTGAACATGTACAACCAACTGCACAGACAGACAATGTTGTCACAGGAGTCTTCAGTAGATTAACATGTCTGCTTCATGAATTAATTCATACGTACAAGTCAAACCAGTGACTTCTTTAAAGCAGAGAAGACAATAAGCATGACTAGTTCTCATGCATTTCTCATTTTGAAAATACGTGGATCTAATCTCAGTGGGTTGTTACAGTCTTAAATGACTTCCTGGGATGCTGCCAAGTTTGGATTTCTGCAAATGAAGGAATTTCCAGTGGTTAACTTCCTAAGTAGACGGCATTAGATCAGTGTGATTGCACTGCTTGCTTCAATCAATGCACATTTCTATCTTGTCTGCTACAGTGATGTGTTATTTAGTCCCTGTAAATGTGACTATTTTAATGTTTTTTTTAACTGGAAAAGAGTGTTATCTTCGTTGTGATAAGAAAGGAAAAACTCAGTAGAAGCCTTTTAAATATGTTCCAAAATTTATGACAACAAGTCGTCTTGTTTTTCCAAACACCTGAATGGGAGCTATTATATTCACACTTAAGAGGACAAATCTAAAACAATTTCACATATGTATCACCACCAATAAGTAAAAAGCCTGACACCAAAGACCAGAGCTGAGCAAGGACAATGCGACGGGGGATGAACATGAAACGTACTCCTCACAGAGCATTACTGCAGGAGAAACTTCACGTGGCCGTAAGCATTTTTTCTGAGCGGAAATGGCATGGGATAAAAGAGAAAGTGATCAAATAGACGAGGTGTGCTTGAAAAATGAGAATAAGCACGAGAAAATTGATCATTTAGGACTCAACTCCATATTAGTGTCTGTAATGTATAGTGAAAACTCATGTCTCTAGTGTATCAACTGAGTGAGGAGGAGCGAGGAGTAAAATGGAGAGCCAAGACATCTTGGATATTTTTCGACTTGGTAGAAAAAAGAAAGGCAGGTGGGTGTTGGAGGAGCTGGAGACTGGGAGGGTTAAGAGAGTGGGAGTTTGTACTTGTGACCGTCTCCCAACCACCTGTCTGCAGACGTGCCCTGAGGAAACCATAAACAAAACTGTACTCTATTCAAATGACACTTAAGCCTGAATGAATAATAATGATAACATCCTTTCAGACGAGAAAAACACCATCCCGGGGATTACCGAGTGTGGGAAGGGTCCCTGCCGACACATTTCCGTTGAATGTCAACAATATATTAGGACCCTTCATCAGTTTTTGTTTCAGTATCATAGAGCTAAATCCAAACTGGAATAATTGGTATGACCACTTGAATCCCTCAACCTCGACTGCAAAGCAAAAACAGGAAGCGCCATCTTCACGGAGTTTTACGTGGGACATAGTTCATCGGCAGCCTGATCTAGTTTATGTAAAGCCACTACAATCTCCAAGAACAATCTTTGCGTCTCCCTTGACTCTTAATCTTCATCTCGAGGGAAAGATGGGGAAAGCAGATATGTCAGTAGCTGAGCGCTGCGGGACTAAATTGCATTTTATAATCAGCTGTAACATCAGAAATTGTCAAATGCCAAATCAGTAATCACTTCCAGGATGTTAGAGGTCATTTTGTCTGAAGCCAACCCTCTGTATCTGTAACCTGAATACTTTCACCAGATGGAAAACACAATCTGCTCAAACTCCCCCAAAGGGATTTGGCAAGACAGTGAGTTCACAGCACAAAAAAAAAAAAAAGATTACAATGACAAGTCTGATATGCTTTGGTCAAATAATGGAAAATGTGAAGGTCCCTCCACAGCAAAAAAGGTGCAGGCATATTTATACAGCCATCAGAATCATGTGTGCATAATGTCTAAGTTCCACTGTACTCTCCTCTCTCCCCTCCTCCACTTTGTTTTAGTGACCCTCTGAACAGCCGGTGGAAAAAAAAAAGAAAAAAAAAGACTACTTGTGCAGTGACAAAAATCCACCAGAAAGCAGAAGCAGAGGTCCTGAAATCAAAGTGCCTTTGTTTTCCCAGCAGCTCAGACATTTTAATAATACACAGCAGACAGCCTGCAGGAACTACATGACCACATTTTTAAGAATAAAAGTGCATCTGCCGCAAACATGAGCCTGTAACTTTTCAACAAGCACTTACAACAAAACTTTTCATGTCTTGGGAAATGTATTCAGAGACTCATCCTTTTTTATTTTCCTTCTGGAGCCACTCTCCGTGCTGGGTTATCCTAGGAGACTCTGTGTGTGCTTCAGATGTTTAAAACTGCAGAAACTATGTCACTCAGTGCAAGACAAATGCACATAATGTTCTCTCAAGCCTTTTATAAACTATAGCCACTACTGTCATCTCTCTGAAAGCGTCTCTCTTGCCGATCTTTGCGAGATCACAAACAGATTCGTGGCATGTTTCTGCCTCCACGTAAATAAGGTAAATCACAGCGTAGCCACTATAAAAGGGGAAAATCTCACCAGCTTTACAGGGATCCTTATAGTCGATGGTCTCTGATGTGGCAGTGGGCTCCACATAGTAGCCCGGATCAATCGCTTCCAAATCGATCGCCAATATCACGCCGAGACAGGATAGAAGAAACAAACATCTCGACGTGAGATCCATGATTGTGGTGGGGAAGACGGCGAAAGGCGAGGGATAAAGTTAAAGGAAGAGAGGGGGGCGAGAAAGGGACAGAGGGAAAGAGAGACAGAAAAGAGTGGCTCAGAGAGAGGGAGGACGAGAGAGAGATAGAGAGAGAGGGAAAATGGGAGGTTTTTTGGGGGGAAACGAGATCCTCCTTAGGGCGGGTTTTAAATCCAGCCTCTCTCCGGTGTCTTCTTGGCTCAGGGGGCAGTGGTTTCTGTCCTCAGCCGGAGCTACGGGCTAGTGCAGAGAACTGCCTGAGAAACTTTGATGATATGGCAGCTCCACGGGGGCGGTGAAAATACCCTTTCACTCGGCGATGGCCGTCTGCATTTTTATTGCTCCCTAGTCGGTCCATCAGGGGTCCTTGAAGAGCTTATAAGGACTAGACTTTGGTTCACAAACTGAATATGGTGGTGGTGGCTCTGTTTACAGTTACAGACCTTAATTAAAATTGTTTCAGCTCCTTGGGACGCGAGCTCGTTGAGAAACAAGCTCGTGACACTCAAGTAAAATTCAACAGCTCTAATTAAACTGCACTGACATAACGATTGTAGCATCGAGTGCTGTGAGACTTAATAGTTATTCGTATATTTATAAACTGTAAAGTTAAAAAAACTCAAACTCTCCTTTTTTCCGTCTTTAACACACGCGACCGCACGAGGACATCCTGGAAACGCGCACCTTTACGCACGCACAGTTCTCACGTTGTCACGCGATTCGTTTGACTTGTGATGATTTTACTCACATTAAAGGTGCTACGAGAAAATAAGTGATCACAGCGCCGCCTGTTGGTAATTGAGGGAAATTGTCAATAGAAAATAAACACGATGTAGGTGCATCTCATAGTTTGGCAAAAAAAACCGTATTAATCTAATAATAATAATTTGGCAGTGATACATCAGCTTCACCATACCACCATCACCTGAACCTATTGCCTGCTTTTATTCACATCATTAGCTAATCGCGTTCACTATATTATTGGCTCCTGTGTGTTTCATCTTTACAGTGGTTTAAATAAACACAAACATGTTCTTTGGGGTTTTTTTAAACTGAGGTCATTTCACGTTAAGGTTTCTTCACTACGGTGAAACAGTCTTCTCAATCTTACTGTACTTCACACAATGTGGGATAAAAACAAACTGTAGTGGAGATCAGATGGCGAGGCCTCAGATGGATGGCTTGAATCTCCACCTGTGCTCAGCAGCTTTGTTGTTCTTTGTCTGACTGGCATCAGTTATCCTGCTCCTGCCTATTACATACAAAGCCTGGTTTATTTCAGTGGGGAGAGACACACTTCTATCTCGGCCTTATCTGACTGTTGCCTATGTGTGGAATTTAAGACAGGATGTCTGCTGAGAGCAGTGGGCTGTATTTATGCTGTTGCTGTAAACACAGCAGTATAACTATCATGCATGAGAGTAATATTGTGAATAAGAGCCTGCTCAGTAATACATGTGTTGAAAAGACAGGGCCAAATATTTGGATTAGTATTAACAGGAAGTGTTGAGTGCATTCTTTTTTTTTTTGTAGCAGTGAAATGATGGCACAGCATTCAGGAAACACATGAACAAATACTGTTTATCATACATGACAGACATAACCTGCTCATGTATTGAAGCTTATTGAGTGCATAGAGAATATTATTCCAAGTATCATTCCAAACATTGCACAGGCAGACATCTTTGACAATATAATGTTGCTTGTGAAATCACGTGATTATGACGATTACATTTAATAAGCTTTGAAATTTAGCATATTTTATGTCCATCAGTACACAAAGCAATTGTTATGATGAGTTTCTGGAATGGTGTGAATACAATTACTGAAAAAAAACATCCAGATTTAGTTACACAAATGTGGAAAAGTACAGAAATACCCAGTTGTGTCATCAAAATGCTCCACACACAAGCTGACGTTCCTGGTAATCTAGGCGTAAGATAAAGGAGACCTATTACATCAGAGATAATAATAATAAAAATATCAAAACTTAATCAGAAAAACAGAAGACTTTCATTGTGGTACTTGACATGTATAGTACATGTATATGTCCTTATCACAGTCCAGATGTGTGTAGAGGACGACCTCTTGTCGAGGATAACGGGGTCATGTTTTTATATATGGCTGTTAAAGGTGTAAGAAGAGACTCTACAGACTGTAGCAGGACCACCAGTGCAGCATTAGAGTCAGTGTTAAGCATCATAGCAGTTCAGTCCCAGTCATTAGTGACTGCAAGGTCTTTTCCAGCTATCTCAACAGGGGAGCTCTCTGGAGACTGAGAGGCAGGTGTTGTGCGCATTGTGGGGTGGTGTGTTCATCACTGCAGGGAGGGTGCAGTCTCATCAGCAGGACGGGGCTCCCAGTTGCCACCGGCACAGCATCAGCTTACATCAGTTGTGTCACCACATGGAAAGTGTGAGCCAAGATTTCACTGCTGCAGAAGGGCACAAGGACATTAATTAACACAACACAATTAATACAAGATCACTGTCAGCTTAGGAAGTTGTTTTCACTCTGCAGTTATAAGAGACTACTACAATTATTATATCAAAATATGCAAATTAACTGTAAGTTATCTATCCTAATAATTAGACTGTATCTAAAATAGGGGGGTGGAAAATGTTGTTACACAAAACAAGAGCTTTAATTAATGAGAAAGACATTAAAGATTGTAAAAAAAAAGTCCTTTAATCCTGTCAGTCATTTTCAGTATAACATTTTTCCCATGCCATCCTGTCTACCACAATATTAAAATCACCAGATGGAATTAATGTTGTGGATGATTAGTATGTATAGACATAATCCTTGTTATGGATCAATGGCGTATTCATGTGTAACTTGACGTTTATCTTAAAACAAACATCTGGTATCAATAAAAATGATGCTGGTTTTCACAGCTCAAATTGTTCCTTATGATCATACTGACCATTAAATGATCCTTTCCTAATGTGATTTTGATCTATATGAAAAACATACAGTCAATGTGAATATGAATTTCGAATTCTATCTGAGGCTACAACGAGACTTAAGCCACTACAGGTTAACAAATCAGAAGAGTATTGTATTTTATTATTTTTAGATATTTCAGATATTTTTTATTTTAGATTGTCTAGTTTTAGATAGCTACATTTAGCTTTGATGAGAGCTTTGCACACTCATGATTTTCTCCTAATAGAGTCACAAAGTAGTCACCTGAACCAGTCACCATCAGTTGTCTTGTGCAGAGGAAGAGTGAGTACAAAGTCAGTAGCTCTATTAGTACTACTGCAGCTACTGTACAACTATATTATGGCAAGAAACACTCTTTAGGTGAAGAGATAAGTCAGTGTCTTTGTTGATGTTGAGAGCTTGAACGGTCGGTTCCTAAATGTGTGGTTCCCACTGTGAAGGATGGAGGAGGAGCTGTGACAGTGTGGGGGTGCAACCTCTAGGTTATGTAAGAGTTATTTGTTCAATAAGGAGAGTTATGAAGTGCTACATCAGATGACCTGGCCTCCACAATCAACCGATCTGAATCCAACTGAGATGGTTTGGGATGAACTGGACTGCGGAGAGACGGAAAAGCAGCCAACAAGTACACAAATCTTTGGGAACTCCCTCAGGACTGTTGAGCTATTCCAGGTGACTAAACCATGAGGCTGACTGAGGGGAGGGTGCATCAAAAGCTAAAAGGTGGCCACTTTGAAGAACCAAAAACATTAAAAACATATTCTGGGTTATGTTTTTGTTTACTACATAATTCCATATACCATAGATTTATATTTTGGACATCTTCACTATTAATGTACAATGTTGAAAATAATAAAAATAAAGAAAAACCGCTGAAGGAAAAAGTGTATACAAACTTTTCACTAGTATTGTACCTCAACA